>DWLR01000420.1:0-26122 GCA_018246295.1 Papilio alexanor hazarajatica
TTCATTTATTTCATTAAGCTGTTAAAAAACGCTCATAAATTGAACAGCGTTATTTAAAAACATTTAATGAGTACCGCAATAAAACGTTCAGTCGCGCGTCTAGCACGTCTCTCATTTTATAGAGATTCTGAGCTTTAATGTTTTTCGCTACTAAATGGTTCAGAGTTTGGAAATTTTTACGATATACATTTAAAACATTCGATACGAGTATATCTCCAGTATTATAGATCTATCTGCGATGGGTAGTTACTGTTCTTTTACATTGAAAAACCGATTTTGATGAAAATTTACTCGAACTTAGCCAATGTTGTAGAATGTATAGGACTAAATAAAATTTATATTAACGCTGTGTAACGAAAATATAAAGAACCACATATATAGGCGTGCACTACACGAACTGTTTCTAATGACTTAAAAGTAAGTACTAACAACATAAATGCACTTTTCTGGGTAAATACATTTATTTATAAATACATATATGTTTATAACATATTTAAAAATAAAAAATAGACATATGTTTTTAATAACGAGAAATAGTACAAACGGTTGACAGTGGTTAGGCATCTAAATTGCAATCTGAAGATCTGGATTCGATTTGTTTCAGAATTATGTAAGAGATTTCCATTTTTCGTATACATAATTATGAAGTAATAATTTTGTACCGAATACGTAACAATAGCAAAAGGTAAAAGCGATATAATTTGTTTATCTTACCTCAATTAGGACATCAGTAAAACGATCATTAATTAAAAAGTTAGACAGGTCTAAAAATTTATAAGTCGCTTTGATAATATAAAATCGTAGTGATACTTAGTCAGTGGCTCGGTGGCGGGGCAAAGAGGGGGACTCTGGGCAAAAGTAGATACACGTCGCGAATATCGCTCCGGGGTCACGTAGCGTTACTATACCGAATTACCCGTTTGCGCAAACTGATCCTTATTGTGCCCAGGGAAATATGCTCCAGCGGGGAGATAAAATAAGGGTATTCTGGAAAAATAAACTTTTACCGCGTCACTCGGCCAATTGTGGTAGACGCTTATACTGACCACGGGATTGTACGTTAAGTCCATAATAATAATAAAAAAATATTTTGTAACAGTATTTGGCGCATATTGCGCGCATGTTAACTATTGGATTTTGTCAAATAAAATAATCGTAACCAAGATTAGTAGGTAGAGATAACGAACTTTCATTTGGCAAGATCAAGCACACTTACCCATGTCGCTTCTTTATATCCGTACATAAACGCATATATGCACGAGCAACTGACGACAGTTACGCGTACTCTAAGATCGTCTTTCTTATTTAAATTACTAAACTTATGACACGCTCGTTCGGTTTATAATAATTCGGTTCGAGAAAGCTAATAGACGAATCTCTTTACATTTGAATAATCTTTTAAAAATTTTTGACAAATCAAGTTCGACTTCTAATTTGCGTAATTCCTCAATTGCGTGCGTAGAATAAGAAATGAAAAAAAAAAAAACTTTATCATCGGTTGCTTCAATATCAGTTGCAATAGTAATGATGCCAATAACAACTTTTTGATACATGTTACGTCTCATTATAAATCCATTAAATCCAAAGGCCTTAAGTCTACCAATATGTCAATTTACGGTATATTATCAAAACCCAAGGTCCAATGCCATTCAAAATTAAATGGGACCCGCTTGCAAATGTACTCTTTACAACAAAAGAAAAAAATTTGAAATGTGTTTGAAAATGACGAACTTCTACCATAACAAATATAAACAAATACAACCGAACTGGGAACCTCCTTTTTTAAGTCGGTTAATAATATAAAACTTATGAATATTACATTATTAAGCAAAAGACTAAAGAAAACAGTGCCCAGAAAAACTTCAAGTGCCGTTATATAGTCCCACCATCAGTAGACATTAGTTTCCTATCACAGCGAACAAAGGTAAGCCTGTATTGAATCATAGACCCGTTCGTCATTTTATTAGGAGTGGTCCGTTGAATACTAAGCTCAGAATAATAATTCTCAATGCTGAACAAAAATATATTTATTACACTACTATCTATTTAAGGCTTATTCAAATGCCGATTAATTTAATGCCTTTTATCGTGATGTTAACGGATTTAAGTTCTTAAACACGCAGAAGGAATTAAAATTTATTAAACTGTCGCTTTTTGTTAGTTAAATATACAGAACCTGCAATGGGAGTAGAACTCGGCTGGAGTTGTTACGAACAGCAAAAAGTGTTTGAGTAAATTCTGGAAAGAATTCTGTAATAATAATTCAATATTTTTACTGCCGTTTTTTACCATTTCTAGTCTCATTGTACCCAACAAATTTATATTATAAAAATAACTTTGTATTTTGCATAACTCACTTATCCATAATTTTTTACTTTTTAATATTCTTTTGAATACCTTAGTAAATACGATAGCAGGGTGTTTACCTGATATTACGGAACCTAGTACCTACAGTGAAAAATATTTCAATTCACACTATCGGTTGCGACTGAGGGTATATGGTGATAGGAGAATTCTGAACATCCCCTAGATTCCCTATTATTTACCTTTTTCTTTGAGAGAAGAGAGCTGTGTTCTTGTATTGTATTTTTTTATAAGGGGGGTGGGGAGTTAATCTTCGAATGATACCCTGCTTCAGGGTTATGCGAGATGGTACTGACTAAATCCCCCTCGGTGGCTCCCGGATTTCCATCAAAACGAACTGGCGCTGCATCCACTGCACTTAGCTTGAGCCAGTTGCAGAGTTGCAAACGCTTGTCTTGCACTTTTCAGTGCTACAGCAATACAGAACCACGTCCTGTTGCCGGGACCACTTTGCAGACGATTAGGTCTCCCAGCCTAACCGTTTAATAAACTTGGACACTAAATTTGGTAGGTAGATTATGAAATGCAAGACGAAAACATATCAGTTCCAGTCTAATTCTGTAAATACCTATAACTTGTACAGATAAAGATGTATACGCGCTATAATTCAGACCATTACAGCAATATAAAAAGAACACTTTTTCACATTATCCACGCGATCAAATCCGCGTACAAAAGCCACTTTCGCTTTAAGACTCACTCGACTTTTTAAAATCTTATTCAAACTTTATAAAATAAGCGTCGTTCCCCTCGTAAAGGGTCTTAGGGCCGATATTATTGTGTAGCCATCTGTGACGACGAACGGGAGGCCATCGAAAAGACATATTTCTAGATTTAACTCGTAAATTACAACGATCCAATTGGTTTACGCTCGTGTGAGAATTAGGAGAGAAGTTTTATTTGCAGTGCGGTTGTTTATTGCGATTGCGAGGGGGGCTGTGGCAGACTCGTTCGAGCCCACTTTGTTTTATTTGAATACGTAAAATAGACGCGGCTAGGAGCAACGCTAACATTTTCAACACGAAATTCACGTGTAGGAGGATTTTATTCTCGAATTTTATACCCGAAATATCTATCGCTGTAATCTTAAAACAGACTGCAACCTCTATCCACCCGAATTATAAATATTTATTATTGAGGCTTCATATCTTATAATCAAATCTATCTTGGTTGATTGATACGACAGCAGATGCCGAGTAATCAAACAAAATCCCTCAACAGCAATTACTAATAAGCCTATATCTATTAAGAATTTAGAAATATAGTCGTCGTTTATTAATGTGGTAATAAATTAATTTACTTCCATAATATAATATTTCGGTGCCGCCATAAAAAGTTTCTGTCACCATAATTTTGAACACAGATTGTTGCACTAATGCGTCGGCTTTAAAGGAAGGGGTTGACGACCCCTTTTGCTCGATTTTCATTCGTCACACACACGCCGTCAAATGGAACTTTAATTTTTTAAAATTGGATTTTTATTGTGCTTTGAAACGTAATCAAAAGTGCCTGTTATACATTCTATAGGTTAATCTATTTAAAAGATTTGTGTTTTATATCCGACTACTGAGGCGTTTTAAATGATTAAGAATTTTCTCATTGTATAGCTTACTTATACATGAAATCGTCTTGACAATCTTAAAAATTAAATAATATATGTATACATGTATACAAATATTAGCGATTTATGAAAATTGTGACAAATGTTTTGCCTTCACTGGTAAATATTTAAGAAAACTTAAGAAATAAACTTTATTTTAAAGTATTCGTGTACTATTGTTGCAATATTATACATGCTTGGAAGTATTTTATGTTTAGCTATTAATCACACTTTGTCGATATATTAATTACTGTGACGTCCTAAAAGGTTCGTATATCATCATAAATAATCAGTCATGCGTGTTAAACAAAGGGCGCAATCGAGCAATTTCCGCATGAATAGTAGTTTGTGCAACTATATTTGAGGGTTGTTTAATCGGCGAAAGGTATCTTCCTTATAAATGCACTTAATAACACACCTATGTCTTCAGTTCTTGATAAACAACCTCCATTTAACCATGTGCTACTTCAGACTTGGTATTCGCACCGTTCCTAATAGCATAATTGCTAACGTAAGGTATAATATAGTGGGCTCATAAATATTTCCATACGGTTTTCTGTAACAGGACACTGGTCGATAGATTAATTGCTTTTGTTAATAATGAAGGGACAGTTGCTAAACCTAACTCAATTTGCTATGTCGAACTTAAAGAGATAACCTACTACCTAAATGTAACCTATATATAACCAACGTATAATGTGTTTATATGTAGAAAAGAAGTGTTTCAAACTCCTGTAAGTGATATATCGAACATCGTCTGTACAGATCTTTATTAAACTTTAGAAAGTTAGTAACAGATCAGAATGAGTACAAGGTAAAAGCTTTTATAGCGTTTTATAGAAAATATAATCAGATTTTGACAGTTGACGTAGCTACTTAATAAGTTGACGCGACTTGTAAAGTAGAAATGAAGAGGAAATAAAGAGGTGTTTGGGATCCAACACCTCAACAGATTAAACGCAGATATAGTTAACTATTCTTTGAAATAATAAGAGTAATATGTTAAAAAAAAACTTGTCTATAATGTATACCATTGTTGCAGAATATTAAATCGACGCGAAGCTAGGTCTCAATTATAATAAATGATTCCTAACGTAAGTTTCAGTAACTGGAAAAGTTGCAGCAACACTCAGCGAATTGAAAAGCGGTATGAAATGTAATAAAAGCACGGCTTATACAATAGTAGTGAGCTGGCTAGTTTCTACGGACAAGCCTTCGTCTACAAGCCCCAAGTTAATCTGGCCCCTCGGAATGTGAGCTCTACAAAACTTTGTTCTAGACTCTTTTGTTAAGTTACTACAATGAAGCTGACTTATTATTCTATAACCAACCTACTTTTAGATATCTAGTTACAATTTGTTTAAATTTCGTACGTTAAATTTGTCTGTACTATTTTAACACTGGGCTTGTCTCTGTAATTATTAAAGTTTTTATTATTAAATGATTATAATGTTTGAGTTTTACAATGATGTGAACAATTCACATGTGCATTTATGGCATTAAACCAAATATAAAACCCATTTTCTGAGAGATGGGTAATTCAGCCATTACCTTAACCGTTGTCGCTTAACCTAGTGTTGTGTTTAAAATGTGCTGATATGTAAACTAATTGATATGTTTATAAAACTATATTAATAAATGTATTTACTGTTAATAATATATATCAAACAAATTGTAGATTAAAAAAATGCAAGTGAATAATAAATGATATTTATTCGAATAAAATGTCAGTATTAGCTTTTTTGATTTTAAGTTTAATTTCTGTCGTTGATTAAAATGTATTTTATTAGGATGTAATACTAAAGTTGCTTATTACCAAGGTGCGATGTTCAATGCCACATCATATACGATTACCCGCAGTCTGTGTACGTAGTCGGGGCAGGTTGCTAGTATGGTATATATGGCGTGTCATTTATGAGTCCAAGTTTAAAATTGCTTAATCGACATAAGAACAACACTTTCGTCCCTAATGACTAATTAATTTAATCGCACAATAACACCTGCCTAAACTTGTTACTAAGATAAGTCGACATGTGAATGTCACCTGTTTAATAAACGAAGTTAACTAAATATAACCGAAAATTGGATGTACGCAATGCCAAAATTTCTCACCCCATCCAGGGTGTACAACAATAAAGTGAAAATAAATAAAAATATTTAATATTTCTCTCTTCCCAATAATTCCGTGTTAATATTTTAACTTAATAATTTTATTACTTAAATAAATTAATAATAAATTAATTAACTCTAATTTTCTTAAATCTAATTTATTTATTCCAAGGGAAAATGTTATTTTATGTAGTTTAAATCCCTGTTTTACTTTCGCGGATTAATGCGATTCCATAATTTGAAGAGAGTCGAGAAGGAAACTTTCTTGTTTTGGTATTTGATCTTTTACTCCCCTCTTTCTGTCTCTCGTGCTAATCTCCCATATTGCATATTTTTTACAGGTTCCACTTTTATTACGTGTGCAATTGCAACATTTTGTTAATAATGTAAAAAAAAAAACGAATTCCTAATACTTCAAGAAATATATAAGGATCAAATTCTTGTTTGTAACATTTAGCCTTACAGATGCTCGGTGCAATTCAGCACGTTCGTTTAGAAGGGAAACTCTTACCACCTTGCAACGTTAAACTTTACGTTCACTCCAAACTTTCGCGCGGCTTGATTGCGAATCTGAAAAGTTCTTGTCGGGGCTTGTTCTTCCCCCACACGCGGTAACAATACATAGACAGTCGAAATTCAACTCCAAGTATTTTAAAACTATGGTCTGTTTTCCTTTGTTTTCTATCAAACTTGGCGTAAACTATTGGTTACGTAGTCTTGTCTCCAGGTTTACACGAAATGGGGATTAGTTGTTAAGTACACCGGACCAGATTGTTGAGGTTTATTTGTTATTAATCTTGCTGATATTGATATATAAACTTTACAAAATTTAAAATATTATTAGTAGTATGAGACTTATACAAATTGATTTATTTCTTCGATCTGCCGAAATAAATTACGGTGCGTTTTATATAAAATGTTTTTTGTCTTTCCTCTATTTCAATGGTTATGTGATTATCCAATGTTTTTCTTTTGATTCAAATAAACTCTATAGAAATTATAGAGTCTTAAGAAATTATCTATAGAACATTTATAATGTCAATATCGATCGTATTCATTTTGTCTCTCATCTGGTCGGCCATATTTTCTTTGTCAAAGTACTCGAAACTGCAAGTAAATAGTTGAACTATTAATACTCTCTCAACTTGAGTCGACAACTAAATTTGCAATTGTAGTATGTTAATATGTTTGAAAGGGATCTCATTAACTTAAATTAAATGCCAGACGTACGCTATTAAGTAAATACTTGTAGGTCCAATATAAGACTATTGACATTCAAGGTTTATTTATTTATTCGCCTGTTTAAGGCTAAGCTAATGGTTAGTATATGTTGCTGTACTATTCATTAAATTGCGACACTAATTATAGCTATGGGCCGAGTGTTTCCCTCAGTGCTGATATCTTTGACGTCATAAGATCGTATTTTTTGGAAGATATTCTAGGATTCATCTAACGACATAACTTATATCAAGCTATATGTGTATACACACACACACACACATAAATATATATATGTGTGTGTGTGTGTGTGTGTTTGTGTATGCGCGCGTCAATAATTAATCGTAATTAAATCATTAGAGCTGTTGCCGAAATAGCAGGGTTCAAATTCATAAAAAGTTATCGCTTTATATAAAAACTGTTCCATGGCAAACTGGCCATCTTTTTTAAAGATATGTATTAAATGGTTTTATTTAATTATTAGTATGGATATTAATATAAATGCCAAAACAATCAGTGAAATATTTAGATACCAAACAATTTTAATATCGTAAGCAATTTGCATTCGCTAGGTGCGTTTAATAAAACTATGGAACAAACAGCCCGCCGATGGTATGAACTCTTGCAAATTGCTTTAAGCTTCAGGGCGGCGTCGGTTAACAAGAACGTGTGCGGATGCAGTTCCGCCACGCTCCCTTAAGGCCAAGCAACGACCGACGACTTTTCTTCAAACTATTAAATTCTTGACCATCCATATCATACTTCAAATAGACACGAATACTTTTTATAGTGATATTAAGTTATAGAGTTTGTATTTGAAATTGATGTTAAGTTAACATCAAGTTCAAATGCAATACGATAAGTTGAGTAAGTAGCTTACAAATGATTTTGTATCAATCGTGTTTTAAGTCGTGTTTTGGCAGTGGCAGAGTGCAACAACAACATCTGTTCCACGAATAGCCCGCTCTGTCTCCCGAAGACTGGCGTGAAGAAGAAGATTTCTGCGTTTCGTCTGATAAGTGAGGACCCGGAAGCCCAGTTTTAGTCCTCTTCCATTTTCCACCCTTTTTAATAAAGAAAGGATGGGGAGGGATAAGAGAATTTGACCGGGAAGTGGATGGATAGAAGAAGGAAATGTCAATCTTTCTTCTGTCTATCAAAGTTAGGCAAAGCATCTGCAACTTACAAATGCTTGTTACAGATGCCTATGGGTAGCGGTCACCTAGAAGACCGATTGCTCGTTTACCACCTTCTTATATATATAAAAAAGTCTGTTTCGAAACTCTTTGATATTAAATTACATCATTTCCCTTACACGTAAAAAAGAAATAATCTATAAATCTGTAATATTTCACCCTGCTATCGGACCTTTTTTTCTAATAAAAAATAAAAATAATGTAATCACTTTTTTGTCTATATCCATACGCATAGATAGTCGTGGTTATGGGTGCTGCTTACATTGTCGTTCTATATGATCATTCATCATTTCCTCTACTAAGACCTTTCTGATATAAATTTGTCTTGTCACTTTATAGACCTTTCAGCATACTCAAACGAGCCTTTCTCAATTTTAATCGCTACTTCATTTTTCTCAAGCCACACTTTTCTCTTGCAACTACGTTTTTAATCCTATCATTGAGTTTTTGTACGCTTTACACCACTGCTGCTCTCTCTGACGTGTCTTGGCTAGTTTTTATTCACTTTATACTTTATTTCATATTAATTATCATTTACAATTTTACAATACTTAGCACTAATTTTTTATAACTATTTTATGCTACTAAGTTACCTATCAAATCTAATCACCTATAAAATACTAATCAATATAGGTACTAAGGTCAACGTCAGGAGTAAATCAAAAGAATGATTACCAGAGTAATAATTATAGTTAGCAATATCTATTTAACATTTTTATAAATAATTTAAATGGTTTGTCATTTTATGGCCTTTGATCGTGTATCATTAATAGCACTTTATTAATAAAAAGTGAACTCAACAGTGTTTCTAATGTTGGCTCATTAAATATTTCCTTTTCTCTAAATTTTGCTAAGAGTGTACTCGATGTACAATTATCATTACAATACTTCACGCTAATTCGGCGATACTTGTACCCGAGGGTATTGTGTCCCATTGTTAAACCTTAAGTACCCGATAACAATAACTCGAAAATATCCAATTAGCGATAACCAGGCCTTAAACAGGGAGCTGGAGGGCCGCGGAGAGGTTGCGAACAAAACTATGTGGTGGCGGGGAATAGCGCAGCAAGCCGTGCACTAAATCTCCCTCCCCCGTGGGCCCCTTCCCCCCAGAGGTCCGGACCAGGTATGTACAAAGGCGAACAGCAATCTCACCCGTATAGGTGCAACTAAGATACAACACAATCTCTTAGCGTGCGCCATAAAAACCACATACATGTCTAGAGCGGCAAACAATAACGATATGATTAGGTACTTTTTAAATTATATTTTTTTAAAGAAAAACTTGTATTACGTATATAATATTCTATTAAATATAATTCTTGTACTACTAATTCTCTTCGATCCAATTTAGTTTTGTTGTGTTTTCATTTACATATATTTTCTTTTTTTATATTTGGTTTTATTAGAAACACTGTATACAAAGACTTGTCGAAAAGTAGTAGTGAATGTATTTCAAATATACATATTTTTTGTCATACGTAATTATCACAATACGATATCACGATATCATAAGTGACGACAGATAAAAGATTGTAAATAAAGGATGAAAATCAACATTCTTTTGTGTCTGCCATGATTATCTTGTGTAAGACTTTGCTTTAAATAAATGGAGAAGCCTGAGTTCAAGGGATGATACCTAAAAGCGTATGAAATGACAAATTAATTCTATTAGAGATTACCTGCACTTACAATATCAAAGCAATAAATTACACAATTTAAATCTTATTTGAAAAATTCATTCTTTTGTAGGCAGTTGAATTCATGGCAGAATATTGATGGGCGATGTTCAGATTTCTTTTATGTCTACGCTACTTAAATCTATCTACATGTTCCTGTTGCTTCGTTAGTGCGCGATCGGATCACAGTTTTGTTGTAAAGATTATGTCCTAAAGAAACTCCCATCCGGTCTTTGGACGATTCCGGCGCACAGGAGATACTACTGTTAATCTTAAGATTGTTCACCGTAACATTTTTTTAAAATATTTTATATATTTTTTGTTACTTAATTCTTTATGACACTATAGGAGATTTAAGAGAGATGTAATTTGAAATTAATCATAAATTTGGTGTATTTAAAATTTATTGCTACATTAAATAATAATTTTCATTGCCTGAAAACTATTATGATTGAATAATCACTAATAGGCTTTACTTGAAGAAAAATACATGTCAATTAGTCTCTTTTTACTCTCCTAATTTAATGCACGGTCAAGACAGGCTACCTTCTATCCTAAACGTTGCCAATCTTTAAAATGTGCTTTATTATGATTATAATAAGAATTGATATTGTGTTACTGTTATTTAAATTTAATACTTTAAAAAAAATTAGCGTTAAAAAATTTAGAAGTTATGAAATATCTCCTGTCAAGTCTATAGTTGGAAATGCAATGTATGCGACGCTTATAGTGGTCGACATCGGTCCTCCGATGTCGGACATGTCGCTCCTATCTGTTTCGATGCATTTGTCGTTTAAACACCAACCTGTAATAAATCAGACGCCACTCTTCTCATAACTATATGCCGTACGTTACAACATAAATAAACACAAACACAACCTTACGATTCCGTGTATAAAGTATAATTTGTATAAATGAAATGTTGATTTACGTCATGTACAAATAAGCTAATTTAAGGCTATCTCGAGTCCACTACGGACACTCTTCATTCAATACTTTAAATGAGATTCTTATCGTGCGTCCCTAAATAGATTAGTAGATTAATGATGTCTGTAATAATTAATAATGAATCGTGAATTTTACAACGACAATAAAAGCAGTTTGGTCGCCGTCGTAAACCGTACCTTGCAGTTTGTGTTGTTTTGAATCCTTTAACTTTACGATCCGTCAATACGTTCCATATATTTACTTCGTCTTAATTACACCGACTTTATCGACGTCGTCGTCGTTGTCGTTTATTGCATTTCATTTTTTCGTATGATCAAAGTCCAGTCTAGACATTGCGGTGTCCACAATAAGCTGCATATTATCACAGTGCGCAATATTAGAATTTAATTCATTACCCTTAAAGAGCATTGTCGTGCTGCTGTTGAGCACATGGCCGGACAAAGAGGATGCAAGGGTACGATGTTAACTTGATGTCATAAACTTGATTGTGCAATTACTGTATTGCGTGTTTGTATTTCCGATGTAGCGGTACGCGGTTTTAGTTTTAGTGACGAACCAATCGGCGTTCGATATTTACCTATTAACAAAGCGAAATCGCCGTAGTTAATTGCGTTAACATCGGCCGATGGTGAAGAGATATGTTGGAGTAATTAAAGCAAGTTCAATAAAACATTCAAAAGTCCGATTCGGTCTTAAAGATTATCTTTGTATCTTATCTCTAGAATAAGAATAAGTTAAGAGTAGAGACGATAAACGTGAATATTTCTAGAGTACTTAAACAGGGAGGGAAAGGTTTTAGAGCAGGGATACTACGTTTATTTTTTCTGTCTATAATGGTCTTTGCTTAAAGGAGTAAGTAAAAGGTTTGTACGGACTTATCATTTTATCAAGTTTATTGAAATCCATACAAGAGTCATTCAGATCGATTTAATCAAAGTGGGCAGTAAAAAATAACGAACGGTGGGCACAACTCGGTCAACGTACAATCTTTAAAAAGTTAAGCCCTTTTTGAAGAGGAAAAAAAAGGAGCGCCCCTAATTGATGCGTCGTCTTTGTTTAGTTTAATTCTAACATGCTTTTCCCATTAAAGCGGTCAGGAATCGGCCTCGTGTAGGAGATAACGTCGACTCTTTTACTCCTTACACGTTATAATATTATAAAGCCGGGGCCGGCCCTCCGCGATTTTAACCCCAGTTTAACTTGCGTTCACCGCACAAGAGAACAAATAAGTGAATCGCGCGGCGTTAGGCATCGGCGCGTTTTTACATTGTCGTCTCGTCCCCAGGGCGCTGCGTGTATTGAGAATCGATATGTTTGCGCTAAGTGCTTAAGTGCTTGCTGGGGATCGCATTTCACTGATGAATGAATAAGCAATCCAAATTCTATGCTAACTCTCGTTCTCCAACTTCAAATAGTACATGACGAGTGTTAATTAACTTTTCGTAAGCTTTTCTCTTATATATATGGTAACTATTGTAATTCAAAAACAAAAAGGTAATTATTATACAGATTAAAATTTTATTTTCGAGTTTAAAATTAAAGAATAAATCAAGCAGGAAGTGGCTTACAAGTTAGTGGTATACGATAAAACTAAAGTTAACAACAACGTGGACCCAGGCCAAAGCGGATCGAGAAGACAACTCGGCACCTTTTGTGGGTTTTATGGATAATCTTCGTTTTACGTGTATTAACATGCGGAGCTGTGTCCGGTCGCGCGTTCGATACCCGGTCCACGCCCACTCGGCTCGCTTTATCAGCGACCGCGGTCAATGTTCGATAATTTTATTACAGAAGTTTTGTCAAATTGCTTGAGCCTTCAAATTAAATTAAACGATACTTGTCCGTAGTTGATATGAGGAATTAATTTATATTGGTCCTGTCGCTGCGGGTGTAATGCTTTGAATGCCCGTTGTGATTTTGTCGTCTACATTGTATTGAACAAAATTAATTTATATTCCGTATAGACTTACAGACATTTCTTTTTGGAATATTTACTAACTATACTAACTAATTTAGTATTAACTAACGAATATTTCATATTTTTAAAATTGCTGTTTTTTATTTATTTTAATCACAACCAACTCATTTTCCGTAGGATTCGTGATATCCTGTGATCAATCATTTTCAATTTGTTCCAAGGTAACAAACACCAAATAACGTTTGAGAAGTTATTAAAAGAAGAAGCATTTGTTGAAGAGACCTTATCATTGGATAAGTCAGTCCTTGCACACGACGTTATCGAAAAATACTATTCTACTACCACAAGGAATCGGCAAAAATAATCAAGCTAAGCGTGAAGACCAGTAAAAGAGAAAAACATATTGGACCAGTGTGTTATCGTTTGTTTAAAGGTACGAGTATAAATTGCAAACATAATTCAACGTAGTATATTAGGTATATTCAAAAATCCTGGGTTGTAACGTGGGCCTATCTAATTCAGTTATTAACTTACAGATAAAAGTAATGCGTCTCATTCATTAATAATATAATTATGTATATATTTTGTAATATCAGTAGGTTATTAGTAAAATAGGATTATACTATCTATATCAATATGTAATATATTATTAGACGAAGTATTTCTGATAAAAACTTAGATCTTTTCTTTGTAAAAAATTGAATAACGTCCCACTTAATGAACACGCCGCGTCCTCTTCGTATCGAATGTGAAGTTCATGAAATGTATACGTTGATGTATTAAAATTATAATACTAGATAAGATACTGTTTCTGTACGCCGACATAAGCAGCAAGTTTGACAGGTGGCTGCATGTCGTTTCTAGTCAATAGAAATATCTTAAATAACGATAATACTATACGCCATTAGCATTTATGTAAATGACTGTACACACAAAAATAGTATTTTGTACAAGAGTTTTTACAACATTGTTTCGATATCAAACTGGAACATGCCAATAAAATTATAGGCCCGGGATAAGATTATTAAAGTATTATATGTTGCCGCGGTTTAGATTTAATCATGTTACTTTTATAAATATTGAGTAACAATCGACGAATCAACGATATTTTCGCGTAACTGTAATTGAATCCTTTAAAAAACTTCAATGCGTGTGCCTAATTTCTAAATTTGAATTTTGAATAAACTCTTAACAGTAAATTCGTGTATAGTACAAGTGTGTGTCATGTGTGAAACATTCAATATATATTTTTATTGTTTGATTTAAAATTACTTTCATGTCATCAAAGATATTTAATTTTGGCAAATTTATTTACATAAATAACTGCCTGTTGTAAATTGAAATAAATGTTCGTTTATTTTTTCTCTATGCGTTCCTAATCCATGGATCAGATTGACATAAAACTTTTGTAGGGTTTTCTGAGGCCGCCCACGAAGATTTCTGGGCCAATAAATCTTTCTCTATAAAAAAGTTTTTCTTTTTTAATGAATCGTTTTGCACTCTGCTTTGATAATATCATTTTGACTTATTCTTTACGTGACATTGCAACGCAAGCCGAGATCAGCTAGTATTTATTAAAATAGTTTAGACGTTTCATTTGAACCACATGCCGTAGATAGAAAGTCAAATCACCAATTGCTTTTCACCCTAATTATTGGGTTCTAAATAAGAAATGATGGGATCTTAACTACATGCACTTGCTATATTAGTTACATGGATGTGAATGCCACTAATGTATGAACTAGGACGTTATACACGTTATACACGAATGTATTGTTTTATGTACATAAGAACGTTTCCTTGAATTGAATCGACCTTCCAATTTGAAGTACCCTTTAAGTCAAGCGGTGAAAAAGAACGTGTACAGTTTTTCTTGTTCAATAAAGTCCCGTTCAAATTTATACCTACCAAATAGAATGTTATTGTTTTAATTAAAAGAAGGAACTAAAATGCATACGAAGAAATTTTTGGGCGGAGCGGTAACGAAACGAAAAGTCTACCCTCAAGTAACTCCTACCTACTCTGTTTACTTTCTTCCGCCACTTTCTTATGGAGTTATGATAAATGACTTGAATAACAAACGAATTTAGACACTACATCTCGTTCCAAAGAGTTGTTATTTGTTTAACAAGTACAAGTGAGCATAATTCGTTTTACCACATCGACGTTACTTCTTAAATAATAAAGGCTCTTTGTAAAACTTTCCCTTCTTGAGTGTTCTAAAGCTTTCGGTATTCAGTAATTAATATTCATGAAGGCTCGCGACGGAGGGGCCGTGTAATTAATAAACTTATATGATACTTTTGTTTACAGTGTCACTTCTGAAACGCAGGGGGCTTTGGGAAAGCCCGCCTTTGTAGTGGAGGCGTTTGCGCTATGCTTCTTCAATGCCCGTTCTGTTTTAATTTGTAACATAATTAGGAACATTCATAATACAATACTTAAAACTTCTACCCGCCTAATATTATTTATAGATATCACATTATTATTTTGTTTTATGAACAAAGTTATATGTTAATTCAACCGAAATGGAAATAAGACACATTTTAATGTCATTTTATCCATGTTCTTATTTCTTATTTTGTTCTAAGTTAAATTTATTTAATGTTGAGATCCCGTCTTAGGTTTATTGTATAGAAGAAACTTTAGAAAATTATAATATAGCCTGGTAGCGCCTCAACACCAACATCGACGGGTGAAGTACCATGACCTCACAGAAGACAGACGTGAAGTAGAAGTTTACTATGTTTCCTCTAAGGAGTGAGATGCTGAAGGCCTAATTTTAGTTCTCTGCCCTTTCACACCCTTTTCTAATAAAGAAGAGGGAGGGGTAAGATGATTTTATAGGGATGGGGATGGATAGGAGAAGTAAATGAAAATATTATTTCACTTCCATTATCTGACACCAACTTCTGAAATTTATATTAAAACTAATCAATTTAACATAAAACAACTTTACATCTATAATACATGTATATACTCATCAAAAAGATTGTGACAAATGAGACAAATTCACAAATAATCCTTAAAAAGAGGACTCACAGCTATCAAACCAGGAATAAAGATAAATTGGAATTATCGACGCCTAGAACGAATTATGGACAGAAAAGTGTGACATTTGAGGGAGTGCAGTTATATAATACTTTGCCTAAATTTGTTCGAGATGTAAATAGTACACACGTACAACAGATGTAGATGTATCTTTTAAAAATAAACTCAAAAATTTCATCATAAAATATAACAAATAATTATGCAATATCACTGGTGCAAAAGTATATTGTATAGTATTGAATTTCTCATAAGTGAATTTTGTAAATTCTTTGAGATAATAAAGTTCTTTAACCACAAATGTCCATTTTTCTCTCTATCTCCTCCTTTGTCTTCTAAAGGTAGTCAACGCTTCTGCAACTCGCATATGCTTATTGCAGATGTCAATGGGTAGCGGTCACTAATGTGACAGCTTGCTCGTTTGCCACTTTCTTGTATAAAAAAGAGCTATTGTGTATATGAACAAGCACTGTACATTAAGGACCTGTTTCCAGCAATAACTTTATTCAGGGTGATAAAAATTAATTAGATAATCGCAATTGTGATTTAACTAATTAGAATAAATCACCATAGAGCTATTTGTTCATGAAAAATATATTAAGACATGTAAAGAATTATGGACCGTGCGATTAATTAATTTCAAAATATTCAAGCGAAATAGCACTAACGCAACCTGGCGACTGCCGTCAACAAATTCTCAACAATCTGAATTCCCTACAAAGGTATGTGGCGAAAGCGACATCTTAAAGAATTGTCGCCGACACACAGATAAAAAAACGACGAATTAAAAGTTTTCGCTCTCTAAGAACTGTACACGGTTGTAGTCGGGCACACTCTGTATGTAAAACTTGACAAAAGAAAACATTTATATAACGGTACAATTCGCCCCGAGCTATCTGTGGAAACATTTTAGATTCCTAAGAGTCACTTGAAGTTAGCCCCGGCTCTTTGTGCGCGTAGACGAGCTTCCGAAGCGGCCGGAGGGCAACCCTCTGGATGCTCATTAAAATTACACTTTGACTTTTTTCCCCGACATTACATTATGTTGGCCCCTGTTCTAGGTATTGTAGATGGCGTGTCTGATTATGTTGACTCTTGTTTGTCTGATTTTAATATCGACATTCCTTTTTTTTAAATAATAAATAGATAAATTGGTAATCTTCATGATTTAACAATATTTAAAACTTTCCCATTAACCATACATCAAAAGAGTTTGGGAATTTATTGTAGCGCTTGTTAAAATTTATTGTGTCGTACACAGGATATCAATTATCACATAATTGTTATTATTATTGTTTATTATTGGAACCCAGAGAGCACTCGCGGTCACAGTACAGCAAAAGTTTAAATTACGATCTGCTTTAAATAAGAACTTGCAGTGCTGAAATTGTACTCTTAGGAAATTAATTATATTAATCAGTATTAGATGGACTTAAAATGACTTGTGATGATACTTTGTGACTACTAGTACTACTTGACTTGTAGTACTTTGTGATACTTTTTTTTTTGTTGCAAATATTTGTTCTCGATATATAGTTGTGTTTGGCCTCTATTATAACGAGAACGCTATAAATCTCGCTGACAAGAGGATAATACTTGCTAAAATTAAATAACGAGTGTCGTTTCTGTCCCCAAAAATAAATCGTGGCTGGCCGAGATGATCTCAGTATAAATTTTTCTTACACTACTTTTAGTTTTTACTTATACCTGTATTACATCGTAACCGAAGCGAAGTGTAACGCCAATAGCACAATGAGACACGAAAACGAAATTTTGGCATAGTGAGTTTGCAGCTAATCTAATCGGTTCGCCGTAACGACCGATTAGCGATCCATGCCTATTTCATATCAAAAGTTCGCTTCGCTTCAGTTCCAGTTCGTTTTTGCGGTTTTGTGCTAAAGGCGTATGTTACATTATGGAGCCAAAACAAATAACTAGATATTATAAAGTGTTAATAACATGTATGACCGTTCTCATTCAAAACTATCTAGATTAAAAAAAAAACAAAATATTTATACAATTGCGGTGATACTGATAATAATAGTAACAATAATAATTGCGAGCTACATTGAATGCAGTAAAAACTTCCCAAATTACAGGCATAGCACAGCATGTTAAAAGTTAAAATAAATATGTGTCAACACAAATAATATATGATTTAATATTAATCTTAAATTAATATTATGTTTATTTATGTTTATTTTGATTATATATTCCTGAGTAATTTCCGAAACATCAATAATCCTATATATTAATTGCCGTGAAACTCTGATTTTATTGTAGTATGTTTATTTATTTTTTTAAATAGTGTAAACGTTATTTATTTCAGTCCTAACCAGGTCAAAATGCTATAAGTTGCAAATAGGGCGCAAATCAAAATATTTTCCCACAACGATTAAGTGACGTCGCGGCATAATAGCCGAGTGAAAATGCCATACCGAGTAACGAAACAAATACACATTTATGCTTTCGTATGAAATCTCGCACAACTAATGATGTTAAAAGCGTAGGGTAAGAGTAACATTGTTAACAGTCATAGTTCGTCTGACATAATTCGCTTAATAATGTTTTAATTTTTGTAGAACAATATTCATTACTTGCTTGCAATCAAATTTGCTTGACAAGTTTCCATGGGAAACAGTAATGGATGAATCTTGTGGCTACATAATCGCTATTCGTTTCTATTTATAAATTATCATAGTAGCAGTCATGGTTGTGTGTGCCAAAAGTTGGGTATAGCAGCCATAAATACCTCGACGGGGGGTCCCCGAGTGTCGAGACAATAACCAGTACGTATGCTCTTGTTAACATTAACCCCGTACTTAATTCCTTGTTGTCCCAAACTCGCTTAAGAGGGTAACACTGCTACATGCTGTTAATTAAATAATTACTTTAAATAATAACTCCTAGACTTGCGTAGCTTAAGTTGGTGCATAGCCAATTTTAAACACGTACCTTTATTATGTTGCATTCGTTCTTATGCGTTGGTATGCAAGTTAATTTGTTTATTAATTTTATATTAAATATAAAAATATTAACTGATAACCCTAACAAAACGGTTTTTGAATTGTAATTCAATTGTATAGTTAAAACTAAATTACAGAAGTTTATGTTAGTTCTTATACGTAGTAAATTATATCTTTATTCTAATTTTATAAAATAAAGTTTATGACACTTTAGATTAAAATTAATATTATTTTTTTTTGTACGTCTACGTCTTAATTGTAATATCGTAAACATACATTTTTATAATCGCCCAAATTTACACATGCCTCTGTTTTGATTGACAAATATAAATATTAAATTCGTAATGATTAATTAATTTAATTGTGTTCTAATAAATCTGAAAATAGTATTCAGCTGAAATGATTGAACGTTAGAGTAAGATAAATATCTTACTCTGGGGCTTTTAACTACTTTCTAAGTTGAAGTGAATCTTTTCCAGTAGTACCTGCATGTGGTATAATGGCAATTCAAATAATGTTATATATGTTGGCCGACCAGAAGAAAATTTAACATAACTAAACTGTAGTCATTTGAAATACATACGTATCCAAGTACATGTTCATACAAACATCAATTAAAATTCAAGCGACTCTAACGTTTTAAAAATTTAATAACGTATTATTTTAATTACTTTAATACATTAACATGCTAGAGCTGTAACGAGCTCTGTTATCTTTATTACTGACGAGTGGATTTGAAAGTAACACAACTTTGTAAACTAAATCGTCCATAATGAAGTTGATGATATACGAAAAGAATATAGTATAAATGAGCGAGTATAACGCTTTTTTTAATAACAGTAAACACGCGCTATCTTAACTTCCATACAAACAATAAAAGCTGAGCCCAAGCGAGCGTTTCAGCCGCGCGTCGGACGAACGGCGCAATAAAGTCGCGCGCCTCAAAATTCATAACTTTTAATTAACTGGAATTCTAACACAATAACAGGCTTTACGGTCGTATCAAATTTTCCGAAACGGACCGTACTTCGTCGTAAAATGTGAGAATGATTACAAATTTTAAAACAAACCGTTGTTACGTGAAATTTAGTGCGGCGAGCATCTGGCGCATCGTTTAAGGGCGGCTTTAGGGCGGCCGTTTCGCGCCGGCAATGGTTGCGAGCTGCGAGCCGCATTTTGCTCGAATCGTGTTAATTTGTCGCGACGCCGGGAACAGATGTTCGTCCGCCTCCGCCTCCGCAGCCTCTACGCTTCTTGCAACTCTCTATCAAGCGGGACCCTTTAAATTTTAAAGCTATTTAATTAGTTTCGCTCGTAGTTAACCTTTACACTACGAACCAAAGTTTAAACAAGCTATCTTAAGTAGATTATTATTTGCGGTTTCTGTGTTCTGTTCCAGAATTACTTAATATCCTAACTTATATTTACTTTTACGCACATGTAACAAACGTAACCTGCATTATGATGACACACAACACATGCATAATATGTGCATTCTATTACAAACAACTAACCTAGAAAGATTTTTCTGTATTGTTTTTCTCTTCATATCCTCGCACATATTGTACTTATATGGTGGTTGGAGACACTTCAAGTTCAAAGATTCAAGACTCAATAGAAAGGAAGGGGTTAAGTGAAAACCAGTGCGACTATTAGCGATTAGCAGCAAATGAATCTTCTCGTTTTGCCGCGATCACAGGAGAAATATATTTTGTTTTTCCTTAGCAAAAAACGTATTGTGGATGTTGAAGAAGGGAGAATGGTGTGACAGGATCGATCTATGTGGAAATCTGTATATCTGCTTACCCCTCGGAGGCTACTACTATGCGTACATATTATTTCACAATACTGGCGCTTTGAAAGTTCCTTTTCTATTAACGTAGCTGATTATGAGGTGCGAACTTCTTTCACGGAATTAGCCACATTATACAAATAAAACGTTTAATATTTAATTGCCTTTACCATTTTCATATCTCATAAATTATTTCAGTGTAGATATTCTTACAAATTTGTAACGCAGCAATTAAATTTTCTCTCTTTGATTTCTATGAACTTATATAATAAATCCTTGCCATTTTGTCGCGAGGTAAAAGAGGCCATATTGTCAAATTGTCTTCATAGATATATTCCCTTCATTCATGCTTCATGATATATGTGTCGAATTTTAGTATTTAACAAAATATAATGTAATATAATATAATATTCAAGGACATTATTCACACACGATCATCTGATCCCAAACTAAACAGAGCTTGTGCTATGGAAACCAGATAACTGATATACTACATATATTAATACTTTTCTTTTGTAAATACATACATATATAGATAATTATACCCAGAAACAAGACAAACAGACATGTTCATGCACACAAATGTTTATCCTCGGTGGGAATCGAACCCACGAACTGCGGCGTAAGAGGCAAGCATCTGACCACTGCGCCAAAAGGTCAGTCGCTGTTGGCGCAGTGGTAAGATACTTGCCTGACAGTAAACTAATATGCAATTCTAAAGCATTTACAACAATCAGCATATTCTGTGGAAAATTTACTTATCTCAAATTATGCAATTACAATATAAAAATCGTTTTATTGCAGCGTATCGTGGAAAATTCCCGTTAAATATAAAAATTAAGTTATTGGTCTCATGACAAAGGAATATAAAAAGGAAAATTTCTGAATACATTTTACCGCCCTTCGCAAGTGAAGGGCACATTCATTCGCATGAAAACCTGACAACAATTTACTTTTCCGACTCGAAATCGCCAGTTTTATTTCACCGACTTCGCAATTTGGACGAAACCAAAGACGATAAGTTTTAAGCGCCGCCTATAACGCCAGGAGGTACTTATAAAGTAAGCCTGCTCTATCTCGTCGCTCCGTCTCTTTTGTTCCCGACAGTTCAACGTACAAAGCGCGAATCATGACAACGAGTCGGCGGCGAATTCGCGACACTAATCCGTGGATTCCAAGGTTTGTTCAATCAAATAAGTTCTTTGCTTTATAATTTAATTCGCATTTACACCCGAACCAAGATCCACCCGTCGGCAGCGACCAAAAATTTTAATAACAAAATAACTTGGTAACTTTGTCCCGTCGGATATAATCGCGAAGTTGAAAGTAATAAGACAAAATTTTATGCATAACAAGGGGCCCCCCTTCTAAGGCGAGTACGAGGGGGCGCGGGAGGGTTAGCACTTGTCGGCCTGCCTAGACAGAAATGAAACGTCAAGCCTTATGAAGACGAACAACTTCTTAACAAATATAAATCTCCTTTTCATCCTACGTAGGTTTTTTTAACTCAGTCTAGGGTAAAGGTTATTTATGATGCGCGTTTTGTCAATGTAGTTTCGCGTCTGTGCAGTACGGCTTTTATGGGCATACTGTCTTAGAAATGTTTATTCACTTCAAGGAATTATTCTCAAAAGCAAATTATGTAAAAAAATACTTATCCTAGTGGGGTATGATTAACCAACAGTAGCAGAACGAGTTACGTAGTATTTATTTCCTAACGTAATTACAAATAATGTGCTAAGAAAATCACACCCGGGTGTTCAAACTCATATATAAATAAACATCTAATTTACAACAATGTTCAATAAGGTTGTGATTCCAAAGTATGTATTTGGAATACGGGCACGTTTTACTGCGACCAGATAGTGTGACGCAGTGACGACAATCTGAAGCCAGATAACGGGGTCAGTTTGACCGGGGACTTACAATGACCTCACAGAAAAACATGAAGCAGAATTATATTTCGGCTTAGGTCCAGCAGTGGACAACTAGAAGCTGAAACGACGCCGATAACAAGTGTTTAGCGATTGTCGCTTAACATCCGATAAAACGATTACTCATCAGTCAATTTATTCCACCACTCGGTGAGTGAGAGAAATACATAACAACAATATTTGCTTTTAATTGATTTTTCATTTCACACATTACTGGGAATATATTAATTTAAAATTTAAAAATCGAATACAACGTATGATTTGGTACGTTACAAATCGCGAAGCTTACCGCCGCTACACTGTGGCGCCATCTGCCGCGGAATTAACATACGACAGGAAAATATATTAAAATACTGTCATCGCATCCAAGACACAGTTGCGGCACGTCATCGGCACCGGGCGTCAGCGGTGATTAGCGACGAAACGGGCGGGGGGAAGCGACAAGGAAAAAGGGCTACCCAAGCAATAATTACGTTACGTACCCCCTGTGAATAATTACCCTCGGCCAGATCAATTAGAATGCGACCCGGAATCAGAACCCCAACTTAATGAGCCGGCAAATTTTATTAGCATTCGATGCAATCATAATCGATGCTTTATCAGCTGAATACGCAACCGAATATCGATTAAACAGGAAACAATAATCGATATGGCAGATGTAACTTTTTAATTCGTTACACGTGATATAGAAAATATATTTACAATGTCTCCTTCAGTAAAAGCTTAAACTTTTTCAACAACTATATGGCATTAATTATTGTCTTGTTAAAAGAATAATACATTACGAGCGTGATAATACATTCGTCGTGTAATTGAAGTGATTCAGTCGTCGCATTCGTTCATAGGTCGCATTTATCAATAACTTTTTGCGCGTATTAAAAAAAAACACTATTTATTGAGAAGCGAGGATGACACACGGAAAGCGACCGGTTCGTCATACTCTCACACAACTCGTAAAACAATTTTTTCTACTTCCTACTCGGAGCGTCGTACCGTCAAAACATATGGGGAACTAAATTATGTTACCTACGTCTAAACGACAGCAAAATAAAAATGTCCAAACATTTGTATACATTAAATAAATTTATCATCCCTGTTTCGTTTGTAGGATAGTCGCAGTGAAAAGGAAGCTGCAGTGCGCACATGGGGGCCGTCAAATCCCAAACGTATTATTTTTTCAATATCACCGCGCGCTAGCTAATACGCGATAACGAAATTCGCGACAATCGAATGAATGTTCGCGCCGCGTGAAATCAGCTCTTTTGTTACAAAAAAGGCACACTAGTGGCATCGAGCTTCGCCCGTCCGTTCGGCGTGGGATACGACGAACACGTGTATGTGGGCAGACGAGGGTACGTTCTGTGCGAACGTGTGACTTTTACCTGTCAAAATATGACGTCTCGCGTTTCGCTACAGATGTATGTATTGTCATCGGCCTAATCTAATTTAGTGTTGTCGAGCGTAAAAGTGTACGGCGCGCGATTAACACATTTTCGTGACGAATTATTGGAGGCTGTCAACCGGTTTGCGTAAGCCGTGACAGGAGAGTGGCAGGCCCGAGGGTGCGAATCCGGGGCAGCTAGTTTGACTCGGCCATGCGAGGATTGCGCAGATTGTGTCATCTCAAACAATTTCTGCCGTTGCATTGTCTATAACCCGCTTAGAGGACGACAACTCATCTCACATTTTGTTGTCTACTTTGTTGCTGCCACCGCTTAACATGTCAATAACAAGAAAAATTCAGGGGAATTGGGATATATTCATGCATTTTATTTCAGACTTCTTACTTTTTTATCTAAGACTTTAAGTGTATTGCTATTATCCTTCACAGATTTGATTAGATTTTCAAAAAGCCCAAGTCGAAATACGATAGACATTTTACCTTTACTTTGAAATGCATGGTCTTGAAATTAAATTCAAAAAACGAATAACTCTAATAGGCGGATTGGAGGTTTTGGTGATTTCATCACTTCGTATTAGTTGTTGAAGGAAGAGACTATGCCAATAAGAGAAAAAATTGTATACAGAGAGAGAAGTGTAATTGGTGTAAAAAATAAGACAAAGTTTAAAGACGCAAAAAGAATATTTAGAATTCAAAAGGGGCGTTGGCCGGACACATGTTAAAGGAAAACCGGGAAAAATGGACCAAGATAATAACAGAGTGATACCCCGTGGGAAGGATAAAGGAGCAAAGGACGACAATTAAAACGATCGGAAGACGACATCAAAAGTGTAGCAGGCCCGGAATGGTTACAGAAAGCAAAGGATAGAGGTAGACGATCTTCAGAGAAGGCCTACGTCAAAATACAAGTCTTTTAATAACTGTAAAGAATATATATAAATACATTTTATGTAACCTTTACCTTTATTGTGTAACTAAAAATGTAGTTTGTTATGCAGAAATAAAAGCTTATTTTATTTATTTATTATTTGTTTGATATTCAACTTTTCCAAATTGATGTTGCGTATGTAATATTGCGTCATGGTTATAAAGAAAAAAAGAAATAATTTATCTCACAGATATAAGTTAAGAGTTTTTTTCCTTATCTTCTGTACCTCTTAGTACGTACTTTTTATATTTTGTACTTATAACACTTTAGTACCTGCCTTTCTTAAGTATTTTACTAACTTTATTGGTAATTATGGCCTCTATTTTATATGCCTAGGAAATTTCACAGTAGTTAATAAAATATAATAGCATCGAAATAAATCACTACAAATTAAAATTATTTGAATCTCCGCACACAACATCCAGTAATATTCCCTCTCTTATCTCTCTAATATATATTTGTTAAGATACAGTTACTTAGTAAAATTAGAGGGTAGGGGAGAAGTGTCACACAAAAGTTATTTAGATGTTTACGTGTGCATCGTTGCATTAAATAAGCAACGAATCGTTGCGGGGGGCGCCCGACTCGAACCTGGGACAATGGGTTCAGCACCCGGCCCACCCTGGCGCACTAACATGATTAACTTTTATATTGCCAATCGTGGCCACTGGCGTTAAAACTTTTTTGTCTCTTTCTATCGTCTAATTGTAAACCATATTGTATTTATTTAAAATTTACGGTTGCGAATATAATTTTCATATGGTAGAGGTTTGTAAAATATTTTAAAAATACGTCATTAGTAGACAGGTAGGCTAAGAATTTAAATTCAAGGTAAATCTTTTGAAAAATTCTCTATTCATTTAAGATTAGTAGATTTTAGTTACGATATTAATCTACATCACCTTTAAATTAGCTATGAATTAGACAAATAATAATATTGCATTAGAAGTTAACTAACACGATGATTATCAAAATACACACCTACGTAATATACATACATACATACATATATATATATAT
>DWLR01000421.1:0-26120 GCA_018246295.1 Papilio alexanor hazarajatica
TAAATTGTCCCTTGAAAAATGTTTTCTAGAAGACTTATCGGTGCAATCTTACAATTCGAACACCTAATAAATCAGATTGTTATCCCGACGCCATCTTTGTTTATGAGTAAAATTATGCATACCAATTCATTATTACTTGCATAAGTAACTTAAATAATCAATCTCATTCCGTAGTCTTTGTCGTTTCTTAATTTTAACATTTATACGGATTGGAGTTCTTAATGAATTAATAGGAGTTTCAGTTATTAATTCTTTGCAAACTATTTTGTAGTATTATACTCGTCACTAGTCATTGTGTCTGAAGTTAGCTATTGTACGCATTTTACATGAGAGAGTGAGACAAAAGACATTTAGCCTGAGCTAGAAGAGAGATGAACATATGTTCTGATTGCGTGATCACTGTTGCCAACTTCAGGCTATCGAAGATTCGTAGCGAGAACTATACATTCCAATATAAAAATATAGACGTAGAAACATTAACAGGCTTTATAAGAAATTAGATAAGTACGAAGTTATATAAATAAGAAATTGATAATTTGCTAGTTTAGTATAAATATTATTATATACCCTGTTACAAATGAAGATCTAAATAATATAAACAAAGGGTTTTATCTCACATTTGACGCTAAAATTCATTCATTCCAAAATATTTTCGGAAACCAATGTTTTCGTACAAAATCTTATAATATTAGAATAATGTTATACAATTTCAAATTTGATCTCACAATTTCTCTAAAATAACTACATTTCGAACAAAAAAAAAAACATATCTGTTTGTTTATAAAATTCAGATCTTCGTTTGGAACAGGGTATATGTATCATTGTATTAAATATAAAAAACTTTCTCCTCGCCAGAAGAAGCGTATCGTGCGTAAGCTGATATATGATTGGCCGGTGGATGTTGTCGATAGATTCCAGGTCCACAAATGTTTCCTTAGCTATTTAGTATGTGCGAACCCGCAATCATTCATCCGATGTTGTTGTGTCATTTCCATACTAAATAGCTACCGAAAATTTATTTGTGTACTGGTACATTCTTCTTCCTATCATGCATAGTCTGTCCAGGGGCTTACATTCAATACCTTCTTAGTATAGTTATCTGTGACAGCTTCGCTTTGCGTTTCTTTTTGTGTAAATTCCCGTTTCTACAGTAAAACCACCTATGTATAGATATATTCTAAGGAAAAACCTTACCTAAAGAGTTGATTTCATCCGAATCGTTATGGCCGTTTCCAACATAGCCCAGAGGTGTTTCTAACTTTGACGTTTCCAGTAATTCATCCACACTATTCCACACCGTCAGCCGCACTGAATACTTCTAGATACTATGTTTCATAAAACAGAACGAACGAGTATCGAGTATTTTAGAAGTATTGGTCTCCAATTCGCTTATACATTTGGAGATTGCTTAAAGTTATATGAAATACTTATAATGAAAAGCGAACCGTATGAAGCATTAACCAGGCTAGCTTAAAAAATATGATACTTAGTATTTAGAAGTATTCAGTGAAACCTAGTATCAAAACCTCTATCTACATTTGACGGTGTGAACCAGTGGGGATGAGAAACTGAAAACGATATCCAAGTTGGAGAATAGCCTTTCTGGTAAAATATACTAGAATTGGTCGCTTTAACTAATTGGTCGTTCTACTACTATGTAGTACTAAGGTAGAAACATTCTTAAGAAACGTAGCAAAAATATTTAAAAGTGTAAGTAAAAAAATAAAGACATGAAATGATGAAAATATTACTATTATATTTATAAAAACATTAAAAATGCTACACAGACTGTTTAACCTTAATTAAGTATAATAACCGTCATTTCCTTCGGCTCAATATGACAACACATCGCAGAGCGATTATCATACTAAAGTGGTCAAGTAATATTTTATCCACCTAACTCTTATATACGCATTTCGATATCGGTTCTGATCAAAATTATAATTACCTATATAATACAGTAACGTTTTGAAAATTCGTCCGAAAATTTTTTTATGTTTAAAATTACGAAAATCTAAAAACCTTTGTCACTGGACAGACTATATTTAACGCTTATTCCACATATTATGTAATTAAACCAAACTGCACAATTGCTTATAAATTGACTCGAGTTTTCTTACATATACTGTATTGAGTAACACAAATAAACACTTTATTTATAAATACATCATTTTTCATAGTAGATACCATTAAATGAGAATGCTCGAATCAATATACATTTTTCTATTAATTTTCATTTTATCAATACTTCATTTGGATACCATGTCATAATTATTCTAAAGAAATCATTGCTTCTTCACACATAATATATTCGCTTATGTCTTATACTTTCCATTAGTTTACTAACAATTTTAGTGCAAGGTTATGAATAGCTACACCTTGTGGGAAATTGTTTCACAAACAGAATATATAAATGCTTATAATGGATGAATAAATAAAGTGTCATGGCAAATTTACTATGCAAAAGTTGTGGTGTTATTGGGGAAAACGATGAACCCAGGAGTGCTAAGAGAATCACGCCCCCCCCCCCCCAAATCATCAGAATTCTTCTATGACAAATTTGATGGGGCTCCGCCACTGGTATATACAAAATAAGAATAATATATCGACCAAACTTGTGACATACGAAATACGGGCCATATCAAGAGTACCGAGAAGCGAGAGAAGTATGCCAGGATGCAAATAGATACGTACTCTCTGCTCTACCCTTTTGTGTTACGGGCGGGATTCCTTATGTATTTTTTTATATAAAAACTTATTAGAACAATTGAAACCGTGTCCCACAAGGTTTAACAAAACGAAATTTTAGTGATAAAATAAAAAAATCTTTATTTTTTTATTTGTGAAAATAGGGTTTACTATTTTAGATGTTACATTTAGTAAATTGTGTTATGTAGAAAGTGTGTTAATCTAGGCATAGCAGTTTGTGAATGGAGTTCAAAATTGGGATACTTTTGCGCCCTAGTGGCGTTATTGTATATTCTTCTGTCAATTTTTCTCTGAGCGTAAAGTAGCTTGAATTAATAGCAATGTTGAAAACTTACACTACCATTCCTAGATCAAGCCAAAGCAAAGACGGAAATACAAACTTTTTCATATGCTTACTGAGAATGTAATGGCATTTTTAAGATGAATTGCGGTCTAAGAAAATATAAACTATAAGTTCTGTAGTTCTGCTTATATTTGTAATTCTTTGCACTAAAGTTACTTCAAGAAACAGCATTAACATTTCTGGTGGTGGTACGGTTACTAATTAATCACGAGTTAGTAGATATTTTATCTGCGTGCTTATACTGTAACGTGTGCGCAGTGGGAGCTGGAGAAGATGACGCGGCTGGAGCAGGTGGGACGCACGCGCCACTTCCTCGCGCTGCGCGAGCGCCTGCGCCATGGACACGAGAACACAGTCACCCCCAATGATTTCACCAAAACAGAGAAGGTTTGTTATATAACATTATTGGCGGATCTATAAGGGGACAGAGTTAAGAGGCTCAAGGATACCTTAATCATAATCTTGGATCCGCCATAACATTATAACCCTACCAAAACTTACTATAGATAGTTTAACTCAATTTGTGTGTGTGAGGTTATCAATTGACAGTTCAATCAACGTATTGTCCCCCCCCCCGTCCCTCCACTGAAGTTATAAAAGAGTATATACGTGCATTCGACGCCAAATTTGTTACCTATAAATATCTAATCGATAAAAAATAAACCCACACAGTAACGAGTTTTTGTATTTACTGGTCAATTTAGACAATTTAGATTAGTTGTATACGCTAAACCGAATATAGCGTATATAGCTAATCTATTATATGCGTTTACTAGGGACTGGATGGACCGGTTGACGCGGATGGTAAGATGCTTGCCTTTCACGCCGCAGGTCGTGGGTTCGATTCTCACTCAGAACAAACATTTGTGTGCATGAATACGTCTGTTTGTCTTGTGTCTGGGTGTTATCATCTAGATATGTATGTATTTACAAAAGAAAAGTATACGTGGTATGTCAGTTATTTGGTTACCACAGCACGAGCTCTGCTTAGCTTGCGATCAGATGGCCATGTGTGTTTAAATTCTAAATACTTTAAAAAATAAATGAAGTAATAAAACAAAAATATTATCTGAAATATTGTAATTTTTATTTATCGCAGGAGGTTTGCAACATGGCTGCGAAGGCGGCGGGCGAATGCGCACACGGCCCGCACGGCGCGCACGGCCCGCACGGCGCGCACGCGGCGCACGCGGCGCCCGGCGAGGACGTATACGAGCCGTGGGAGATGACGCCGCGCGAACGGGAGCTCGCCACTAAATTCCTCAAGCTCATACAAGGTGGTATCATCTTACATTACACAAGAAGTTTTGTTAAAATAATCTATTGAATATTTAAAAAAAAAAACGAAACCGACTTCAAATTTATATGATTTTATTTATGTCATTTATTTACAGCCACAGTAGTAGTCTCATTAAAAATACATTAAACTCAAACAGGGCTTGTTTTAAATCTAGCAATACGTCAATTTTCGGTATATTTTCGGTACCCAATGTCCAATGACAGACAAAATTAAATGGGACCCACTTGCGAATGTCCCGTTTACAAAAAAAATTGAATCGGCTTCCAAATGAACGAAGTTCGAAGGACAAACAAAAACATACAAACTATTAAGAACCTTCTCCTTTTTTTTAAATCGATAAATATAAAGCGATGCAATAAGTAAAATATAAGGAACTTTTTTCTTTTTTTAGTCCATCGTCTGAACTATTGGCGCTTTAAAACAAATAACAAGTAGAGAAGTGCGAAGTGGCTTTCTTATTCCATCCACAATTTAACTTAGTTACACACAACATATGAGCATACGGTATCTTTATCAAAAGAAATAAAATTCGCTGTCTAATTTAATTTAGCTTAAATAACGATTTCCACCTTTGTTTCTCAACATAATATATTATATTATGCCGATAAAACCAAGATTAGTTCGCATTATTATTTAATTTTAAAACGTAAGCGAATTGACAGACGTCTGATATTTAATTATAATTATAGCCAACATATTGAAGTTTTTAAATTTCATTTGATTGTATAATTTTTTTTTTGTATTGGAACGAACTTATATTGGAGAGTATTCATTCAGTGCATTGTGTGTAAACATCGTAGATGTCTTTAAATTTAAATATGCTAAGTCTGCCTGTGTGTATTGTAATGCGTGTATGTTGGCGTGTCGCAGGGCGGATAGGGTCTGGGTCGGGCAGCAAAGAGGCTGCGGGCGCGGCGTCTCCGGCCAGCCCCGTGGACGAGGGCGTGTCCGCAGACATATCCACGCCCAGCCTGCTCTCCTCCATACACAGCGCCAGCAGCTTCGAGTTAGTGCTTTGTTTTATTTTATCACATTTACTATCGATTATATTTTATGGAATAAGGAGACAAACGAACATTGCACTAAAGTTAAGTGATTGCCTCTGCTCATGAACAAGAACAGAGGAACTAAGAAAAGGGACTCATTTTGTGTTGTGGAGTCATCCAGCGGTTGACTTATTATAAAGTTATTTATTAATTCTAGATCATGTATCTTGCTCATAAATGGACGAAACGATCTTTGTGTTAAAATTCATCGTGTTACAACTTTTTTTTTATTCGGTACGATAATAACAAAGGTCTCTGATGAGTGTGGATGCGTAAACACATCGAGTCCAGTCTAGTTGTGTTCCTGTGTGTTCAGTGCACATTTTGCTGTGTCAGGCTGTGCTCGCCGGAGCGGTCGATGCTGGAGCGCGCGGTGGCGGCGTGGGGCGGTGTGGCGGGCGGCGGCGCGGGCGCACTGCTCGTTCCCGACTGCGAGGAGGTGCGCGTGTCGGCGGCCGTCGCGCGCCGCGGGTACCTCAACGTGCTGCAGCACGGCACGCACGGATGGAAGAAGAGATGGCTGGTGAGCCCGACACACACACATACACACACACGCACGCACCTATAGAAAAAGGAGGCAAGCAAATGGTACACTAGATGTTGTATGACCACCGCTAACATCCGCAACTATCAAGAACTATGAATGCGTTTTAAGAAAGTGCCTTTTCGCGGGATTAAGAAAAGAAGAGGAATAAAGTATGGGAAAAATAAGGAGCGTGCGGTATCTCATCAGATAAAACGCTTTACCTTAAGTATCACGGCTCCTGTCTTATACAGACACAATTTTTTTTACCACCATATTGTTCAAACATAAACAAGACTTTAATCGATAAATCACATCGTTTGCCTCGTACCGTATAAAATAATATACTACATGAAGCCTCATCATACAAGTATCAAGAACGTTTATTTAAGTGTGCGTACTGTATAAGTGAAGTACATATAAATGTGTGCGTGTCAGGTGGTGCGCCGGCCGTATGTGTTCGTGTACCGCGACGAGCGCGACCCCATCGAGCGCGCGCTCATCAACCTGGCCAACGCGCACGTCGAGTACTCCGAGGACCAGGAGCAGATGGTGCGCATGCCCAACACGTTCAGGTATAACCGACTGCTGCTATTTACATACTAGCGACCCGCCCCGTACGTACTCAGACAAAATACAGACCAGATGAAATACGTAAACAATCTGACCGTTACTGAGTCACTTGCGATATTGAGCGATTATTATCTATGTCCTTATCTCTCATATAAAGTGATATCGTCTTTGTTTGATGATGGTAGTCGGTGTGTTAATCGTGGTACAGAAAAGCGTTAGTAAAGATTATGTCAAATTTTGAGCTGACGTTTTGTGAACAAATTGATTGCGATCAGGATGATGTAATTGACAAAATAATAGATATTTTTGTCATGAATACAGCGGAGTTAAACTCTTCTGACGAATTATCTTCGTCTAATATAACTATGTTTATGTTACATACATTCAAATTTATATATCAATTGCATTTTAAATAAAAACATTTTGAAACCACTCCAAAAAATTTGTTTACATTCTCTATCTCGTTTTATTAGCTTTACTATAAATTACTCATCTATATAATAGCTTTCTATTGGTGTTTCTTTTAAAATCGGTTACATCATTTTGGTTTTATTCGATTTGAGTTTATCAAACAAACAAATAATTTTATAAGTATAGATAAACTTTGTCGTATAATTCTTTTTATTTGTGTACCAGCGTGGTGAGCAAGGAGCGCGGCTACTTGCTGCAGACGCTTGGTGACAAGGAAGTGCACGATTGGCTCTACGCCATCAACCCGCTGCTCGCCGGACAGATTAGGTGAGATGCAATTATCAATTTACATTTATATTTCCTTCTTAAATTTATACTATGCTAAAACTATGTGACTGTCATTAATCAACAGAATAAATTGAAATTTTATATTTTACCGTACGATACTAAAATTAGATTATTTTTAAACACGATAATTGCTGATCAATTCGAATGATGAAATGATCCAATCATGGGTCATTGGATCATACATATTTCGTAATATAGTATGTAAATCAAATAGATACGTTTAATAATATAGTTCGTGATATGTTACAAGTTTGGTTACAACTTGTATTTTTTTCCGCTTTACAAACAACATTGCTATAATTATTTCTACTTTAATTTTTTTTGTATGCATGTATGTATGTATGTTTTTACTTTGTTTTGTAGCGATTTGACTTAAAGTTTAATTAAATAGATATAAATTATCTTCATAGTTAAATGTATAAGATAATAAATATACCCTTCACTGATGAAAGTAATCATTATAGATACTATTTCTGTCTGAATATTTATGAATAAAATATAATTCAAATCGGAATTTCAATTTTGAAATTAAACTCTTAAAAGTATCAGTATAATGTATTATAATTCGATACATTATATTTAGATTTTTTGTACACAACGTCGCCCTAAAAAGTAACTAAATTAAAAAAATATATAGACCTATTTTTACTTCTGGGTAACAAAGTTTCTATTATATTTAATTATTATTTCGTCATGAACCAACTCTTAACACAAACAGTATTAGAATGGTTAAAAAAGAATTTTAATAAATTGTTTGCATAGTAAAACTAAAACATAGAAAATTACATTAAACTTTTTAGTAGAATAACATCTAGTGGAGACCGTATTAGTCTTTTATCAAGATAACATCATAGATAACATCCATTGTTTGTATTCATGATATACGCGAAAAACTACTGATCGAATTATTCAAGTAGCATTCAGACACGAATACATTCCTTGTGTTCAACTTTCATGAGCGAAGGGTTTGAATGAGATGTAAAAAATCGCGCAAAGGAAGCAAAGTGAATATACACGCTCAAGGTGTGCGGGCACAGGTCGCGGTCGGCGCGGCGCGGCGACAAGGCGGCGGCAAGCGCGCCCGCGTGAGGCGCCCTGGCTCTCCGCGATACTTAGGCGCGTCGCCCGCCCCGCTAGCGGACATTGAAACGGCTACCACTCGCTACCTGTACCGCTACCGCTCACACCGCTCTACTCACTACCCGACACCGCAGATAAATAGCTACTTAACCTTACTAACCTAACCTAACCTAACCTAACACTATTAGCATGTCAAGGCCAACTCAGTGTCAGCTAACAGCAGCTAACTGTTGCTATATTCGAATATTGAAATATGCATTTACAATTATATATGTTTGAAAAGGTTTGTCAACATGGTTAAATGAAAATAAAAATGACATAAAATAAAGAAAATTCATTCCCATGCTTCAAGCTCGAAATGTTTGGTTTGCAGTTACCAGGCTTTTTGCCATGTTCATTTAAAAAAAAACTATAAAGTGCCAAACGTGACATTCTATGGGTACAACTTTTAATATTTTACTGAATTTTTAGTGATAAATATATTAAAACAATCATTTCAGAACACGCTAATGTATGAGCAAAAGTATTGTATGTGTGATTATGATTGGAGTCGGTGTTGAGCAAGGAATTACTTTATAAAGCAAAATATCATTTCTGTGACTGGTTTGGTGGAAATCATTGGAATCGAGAACTATTGGAAAGAGACGTAACTTTTGTGTTGATAATATTTATTTTATGAAGTAATAACAAAAATAATCTTTAATAATTGGTTTGAGCTGTACAATTTTTGTGTATAAAATAAAATGTAATTGTATGTTTTATATGATTTAATAGAATTCGTTTTGTATATATCAAAATTGTTAACAGTATTAAAATGCATTTAATGCTATATAATATGGTATATATAAACATAGGTTTTAATACATTGAAGATCACTTGCATGTAGCCTGGGACCAAACCGGTGCACTGATAATTCGGAAGGCGGGGTAAAGAAATGAAATATTTATAGCAAATCGAATGTAACAGTCATATTTGCGAGCCGTTTCAATGTCCAGGTGAGCACGCGACGCGTTCAATGTTCTGAGAATAATGATTTGTGACGTTCTTTGGCCACGACACTATGAGCGCTTGCTATTGCCAAATTGTTTTTATGAAGGTGCTAACTGCATTCCGTTACATTTGTCATGTGCATTGCCAACTCTATGCTAATCGTTTACCTTCATACAGGCGCATACCATAGACTCATGCTGTCGTGGCACACGGCACGTATTTGACATACTAAACTTTGGGAAAAATCGATTCGTGTGCAATAAAATACAACACATCTTTGCGCACAAATGTATCGAAACGATTAAATTTAAAATGTATGTAACGACACGCTCTTATTACATCACAACAAAGACGACATTCGAGAATTTAATGTAAAAGTATCGAGAAAGTTATCAAAATATCTATAAAGACTTTCTCCTAACTTTGGATACATTATTATTGTAATTTACTTTGTATATACGTATGACACGAGCAGTAGATTATATATTTTTGAGGCTATTGAAGGCCAGTCGAAGGTGTAAGTCCGTATGGCGTCATACGTAACGTTTTCTTTCACTGATTGTAAATACATAAAAATATCCAAACATGAACTTTGTAGTGACGTAGCGATTCGTTCGATCATTTGACGCTTTGTAAGTTTAAATTAAAGAAATATTTAAATTATTGTGTTGTATTTGATATTTTATTTATTTTAATTCAGTTCCTAGATACACAATGATTTTATCGGTTGGATTGTATAAAGTAGGGTTATTGGGATGTTCTCGGAATGATGTATTAACGCAGAATCGTTTCGGTCGCGTTCAATTTGTCAATGTCACAAAATCATTCCCCGGAAAATGTCTAGTCATGTCCTCTTGCGTAGGTACATTGTATGTGATAGGTTAGCTGCATGACAACATGAAGCGAGCTGCGAGCGACTCGCAGTCGACGCGTCATTTTCACGTCCTTAGTTCATTGTAATACAGATAATATTTACATTTCAGTAGTTAGGTAATCGATGTGACAGTTGTTTGGTGTAATTTTAATTTCTTGCATCATTTTTTTTTTTTAATTTTCATCACCTCAATCGTCTGTCGATAAGTCCAAGCAATCTAATTCTTGTTACCGCTTAAATAAATGTTGAATAAAAATTATAATATAAATGTCACTGTACTGTCGCTTGTAGGTGACCTCCCGTTGGAATAGTACTTGCGTAATTATAGATTATATTTCATGAGAACTTGTAAGCTTAGATGAATTTTAATCGTTGTAAATATCTTTGACTAGTTCATTTGATACTTATTGTATGGTTTACTTAAATGTTAAAACAATTAAAAAAAGTTGCTTCTCTCCGTGTCCGAAATGAAATCCGCTAGCTTGCACACTGACCGTAGACAAATTTTACTCGCCTGAACACTAGAATATCCTGATAATAATTTAGTTTAGAGTTACATAGTTGTAAGATGAAAAAGTATTAACCAAAATTTAGACATGCTATGTGTTTATAATATTTCTTAAAAATTGAAAATTAATTGTCGTCAGATATATTACTCTTAAGTCGTAAAGGTTTCTCCTACAGCACAACGTCAAATACTTTCTCTTATTTGTGACGTGCAAATTATTTCTTATGGTCGTAGTTTGACGGTGTGCTCAATCTAATTTTTCATATTTCGCTGTTAATATTAATTCAGACTTTACTCTCTACCGCGCCGAGGTCGCTGTATGTATTAATTCGTTGTATCTCCTACGTATCGAATATAAAGATCTCATGCTGCAAAAGCCACATCTGTATCATTCTTTTCTAGTCATTTGCATAACATTCCAAAGTTTTTAAATTTTTTACGTTTGTTTTTTTTCTATATATTTAGGATAATGTATTTTGCATAGCAAAATGGTGTTTATGTAGTATATAAATAGAAAGCAGAATTAAAAATCACGGGAATGCCGTGCGAGGGATGTAAAATATTTTTCCTAAAATTAAACATTATCTTTTCGTTTTGTGCGCGCAGATCTTCTCGTTTGGTTATATTTTTGTAGATCCAAAAAGAATCTTTTTAAATTAGATATAACAGCTTAAGCTGGATTATATATATTTTTATAGTGTACTCTTTAAGCTATACTGTTATTTTTATAGGATTCTAGCTGTTAATTTGACATTAGGTTCGTTGTTCTATGTTTTTTTTTTTATGATTGCCGGTTGATTGGAAACTAATACGGTGCCGGAAGTAGCTTGAACTTCGTTCTGTTTAATGCTTTTATTATTATGTACCGAGGCGTCAGTACCATCGGAGAGCTGTGGGCGTGGCGTGCGGTACGTTTGTACGCCACCGCTCGAGCTCGCGGCGCCGCGCGTCCGCCCGACGCTCGGCCGGTTCTTGTGATTTCGATAGTGATTGTTGATTGTTGGGTGAGAATGGATATTTGAAAAATTATATATTCTATATAATTTATAGATTTCATTCAATTTATGATAAGAACGTTGTAATGATCGGTAATATTACTCATTGCTCTAAATGTACTATTAAAATATATTATACACAGTGTTAAAGGTCATAAATAAAATGCTTCGAAAATTTCCAAATCGTTGTTTTTCTTTATTATTCACATTCCTCACTTCACAGGACTGTAAAGATAAAAACATTATGCAATAGCAGTGTTTTGTAGGTAAGTACAATACAATGCCGTCACTGGGTGATGTGGAAGTTATTTTATAGCAACTTCCCTAATGTGAATCTGGTGATGTTTATGGGCGGCGCTAAAAAGTACAAAACCTTTCTATGGTGTCCAATTTGTTCTTTTGCAAAAATTTAATTATTATGTATTTCTGACCCATTTTGCTCATATGTTAATATTTTTATCTGACTTGTGACAGCAGTAATATTGTGGACAAATATAGAGTATTGCCATTTATGGTCATCGAATTTACATTTATTATGGTTTAGAAGTTTATTTCCTTAATATGAATTTACAATTCTCTAACTTAAGGAATATACAAAAAAATATATATAAAACATGTTGCAAGCGTACAGATTATTAGATATAGTAAAATAAAAAAAGCACAAAAATGTGGGTAAACATACATAATTTGTAAACAAAACCAATAAGTGAACGACTGATGCGGTCGAAGTGCCGCAGATGTAATGAAGTGCGTGTAAACTAGATGTGGCATGAATTATAATGAACCGATGTTTTCCATTATTGTCATTTTGTATTAATGTTCAATTAAAATGGTCTAAACAGATAATATAAAACATATTTACCTATACCATAGCTACTCAATACTTATATATATTTATATACACACGCACACACACATCTGCACATTCTGATTAAATAAGTAACTGATTTACCCCAAATTATTTTTTTTTATTTATTGAGACAGTAATATTTCAGTCTTTTTTTTTTAAACTACATATATAACGACTTGACATTTTTTATGTCATCAGCTAATTTGTTAAAAATTTGTTTAAAAAAAAATTACTTTCTATATTTATTTATCTCCCTGCCCTTTTCCCACTTGCGTAGGGTCGGCACAGTATGTACTACTTTTCCATGTATCCTGGATTCTAATGTAGTCCATACTGCAACTGGTTTTGGCTATAGTTTTACGGCCGACCGCCTGGCTGACGGAAAACCTCCTTGGGAATATATATATACTTATATAAGGTATTATAAAATAGCACAAAATACACTAAATTTTAATTGAATCGATTGGATTGATTCTGCCAGAAGTTGGGGGTTCTGCTGCAGCCTGCTCTCGAAGTGCTAATGTTACATATTGATTTGTTCCAACACCACGGGTATTCCAATCTGTGCGTAGTTGCAGATCTGCTGCTGATCAAATGCACCACCAATTTGTTTTTTCACACATAACTTTTATTTTCCGTATTTATTTATGTGGAAAAGAAATTAAAGTTTTAAGATAAAACTTTAATTTATTTTCCACATATTAAGAGTGAAGAGTAAAAGAAGTGAAGGTCATCGCTCATCCAGTTACGTTTCTTACGTGATTTATATCTAGCATAGATACTTTTAGGAGAGTTTTAAATTAGAAAGTAGAAGAACTAAAACACAAGATTCCATGACAAATCTATATTAAAACAATGTGTATGATACATTGTAACCATTTTTAAAGTACATTATATATATTTTAAATACATTAATTACACACTTATCCTTACAAGCTGACAGGAAACTTAAGGAATGTAAGTAGGTACACAAAAATTTAACGAATGTTTGACATTTTTTTATTTCAATATATACTTTCAAAACGTAACATTGTGTTGTACATTATTGGGCAAGTACGTCATTGGTGGTCCAGTATACTTTTGAGGACCAAGTACAACAAAAAATTACCATAAAAATGATTTAAGAAAATATTTATCATGTAACGCAATGTAAAAAGGGCTAATTTGATTTGATTGGTATACTACTCGTAATATTGTTCAATTTGATTATTTTCTGAACAATGAAAGTCCTATCAGTGTATAGTGGTAGAAAATAAACGATCACAAATAAAGACAGGCGACTTGTTGAAAGCTAGTTAGCTGTATTAAGTCATCTTAGTTTCTACGAAAACTAAAAAATAAAATATCAGCCTATGGTCGTCCTCTGCTGGACGTAGGTCATTATTCGCCACTAAAATCGGGCTTCTGCCGCCCTCATCCAGTACACTCCCGCAACCTTGCCTGATCGACTACCGTTACCGTCAACGGTAGGTCGTCGATCAGGTTCAAGATAGATCTTGTGGAAGGACTTTTAGGCACTATTATGATGTCTACAGTAGTGATGTCCAACTGGCACGTTTCGCAACGCCTAGTTTTCCTGGCAATTATATTAAATGGCAGAGAAAAAATAATTTGTTTTCATCGTTAAAATATAACCGTCTCAATGAAGAAGTTCAGAACTTAAATTATTTCAAAATTAGCTTAAAATATAGTTTTAAAATACAATTTAATATGCATGTATTATATTAGCTTCAACGAAAATTCAATTTATTACGTTTAAACAAAACATAATTGAACAACATGATTAAATTAACATAAAAACCTAACTTTTCATACGATATCCATTTGTCGAGCCTAAACTTTGCTCATCTAGTAAATAATCTTAAAAAATATTCATAAAATCTTCCAAAATTCCATAAAAAAGAACTCGAAGAAGGCTCTATGAAATGTAACCATTGCTTTAAATTTGATGCAAGTGATATGAACTAAAAATATCAATAATCAACAGTTACTTACCAAAATAAAGCATTAGCTAAAAAGCTGATACGTTATTTTACGGGCAAAAGGCATGACAGGAGGGTAATGTGTAATGGCTTGACCGATTTCGAAAAGTAACTTATCCGGTTCGTATTTATTGGTTGTTCTTGTTATTTCGGATGAATGCTGTCGTTCTTAAATAAAAATTTAATAAATAAAAGAAATTTTAATGGTTCAAATGACACGATCAACTCTCGACAAATTATAAATACGAGGTCGAAATCGTTAAACATTAAAATAAAATCTTACATGATCGAGCTTAAGTTAATTTTCTTGAACTGCGACGGTTTAAATCGCTAAGAAAATATGCCTTGCGATAAGAACTATTTCGTATGACAATTACATTTCAAGAGAAATCCTACAAGGGAGGTGCGACAAGCAATGATACATCAGTGTAAATTTAGTAATAGAAATCAGAACGACTGCCACAGGGAGCGTTAAAACGGCGTGCGTTGAAGCACCGCGCGAGCCACGCCCCTATGGCATCTCTCTTTGCGAATTTTAAGCAATTCCATACTTTTATTTACGATAAAGTGGCAACTAAAATGGACCGGATTGGTGTAGTAAATAAAAAACGAACGAAAATACAAGTTGACTGCCCATCGCTTATAAAAATTTACAACAAATACATGGGTGGCGTAGATCGCTCGGATGGGAATGTCGATTCTATGAGGATAAGATTATTATTTTCATGTTCTTTTTCACATAATAAAACTGTAGCGAAGAAAATAAGTCGTATTCTTTTTATTGCCATATTAAGTTAAAGATGTAAATTACGCCCAATGTCACCTGTAGGAGAGACACACACACACCCCCCTTACAAAAAATAAGGCAAGTAATTTTATTTATTATTTTTCATGTTTTAAATATCTAAAGACGCAAAAAACCACAATACTTTTCCATTTATCCAGAAGCATGTGAACTGGGTTAAAGTTCCAAAAAGGGACCAACAGTAGTTTGCAAAGGATTTCTCAATCGTCTATTTGGGCCTATAGTGGAAAAGGTTGAGCACCCTCGCTTTACATCTATAAAGTTCATCCCAATGTAGTGATTAATCTAACTCCATAGCGTTAGTTCGCGTTACGTTGGAAAAACTGCAATAATAGCAAGAACAATCCATTGTCTCACTCGATGCTAACCCTCAGGAGAATGGGTTCAGGGACTTGTCATAGTCATCGTCCTCTGAGAACGGGTTGCTGGGGTCCTTGGGGTCGTCGTCGGAGAACGGGTTCTTGCTCTCGTCGTAGTTGTCCTCATCGAATGGGTTTTTACTCGACCCGTTGGTTATCGCTGATGATATTTTAGGTGAGACGCTTGGGTCTTGGAATCTATAAACAAATTTAAAATTAGTAAAAGTATTCAGTATGGAAAGGACAAGCAAAAATAATTAGGTGAAAGGATACTATTATTTTAGTAATATTTAGTGAAATATTTGTAATAGTATTATCATTTAAGTATCAAAATTTACGAGTTTTATAATATGCGATTGAGACATCGCATATCGAATTCAGGCTTACTTGAACACTTGAGACGGTCGTTTAATCTCCCCTGCCAAGGAAATCGTTTTAAAGGCTCGATTTATTTATTTACATTAAAATATTTAATGTTTGTATGTATCCAAATAAATATAAAGAATGTTTTAAACTAAATTAGAAGCTACGCTAAACTTCACTTTAATATATGTAGGTCGGCAAAACAGTATCAACGGTCACGTGACACTTAAATCGGGACCAAGCCTGTTTTACCGACCTATATGTGATGGAGCGATTTGACGTGTGTATGTGCACTTACTTGTTGCTGGCGGCGGGCGTGTGGCGCGGCGAGGTGCGCGCGGGCCGCGGCTGCAGCTGCTGCAGGTTGGCCTCCAGGCTGGACGCGTACTGCTGCTGCTCCATCAGGCGCATCCGGCCCTCGGGCACCGGGACCACCGCGGTGCCCTTCGGCGCCACTTGCTTCGCAGTGTTGGGCAGGAATACTGTGAACAGACGTGACAAATTCACCAACTCGTTGTTCTAGGTGAGCGACACGATGCGATTGTCGCATAATGCGTCGCGTCGCATTTCCGCGTGTGTCGTTAGCCAAGGACGGGTAAGTGGACATACGCCTTACAGTGGTATTCGTTGTAACAATTGATTGAAATGCATTGGAATATAACGGTGTAATAGAAATTATTACATAATTTACGATTAATGGAAATTATTACAAAATATACGATTAATGAAAGTTATAATACAATTAATGGATATTAATAAAAAAAATTCTATAAATTGAAATTAACTTTAACGATGACGATGACGGAACGATGGAAATGTATAAATTAAAATATTTATATTAAATATGTAGAATTATTAAATAAAGTTTCATATCTACTTTCATTGGGTTAAACTACGTGAGTTATTCTTATATCGTAATATATATTTTTAAAACTGCGCATGCCGCACGCTGCGTGCGGCATGCGGCGTTTATCAGTGAACACAACGCACATGAGTGCGTTGTGTTCACTGATAAAACATACGACGTCAACTGGGAATAAACTTACTTGCTTTTTTAATAAAATTTACGTGACAAATGCAATGTTACATTTGTTCGACATTTGGAAACAAATGTCAGTAGTTTTTGCCCGACTGACTGTTTGTATGTCCGTTCCAAAATCGACGAAAGAAAAGGGGGAAAATCGAAAAGGGGGCCACTTTTTGATTTTGAAAAGCGAGGTCAGAATGGAATTGATTTTTTCTAAATTATTTACTAGTTAATTACGAAAGCGTAACAATTTTTTACGAAACAAAGATATGGATAGTTTCATTTGGGATCCGAAAATACTAAATCCTGTGGTATTGTAGGTGTTGATCATCTAGAAGCATTTTTTAAAACACTCCCTACATGCCCAAACTAACAGATATTTACACCAAACACCAGTTGTTGCCAGTTTCATCAAAATCTGATCAATAGTTAAGGAACACATACGAGGACAAATATACAAACATTGATTTATATATACCTTGCTTGCTCTGTCCTTCTTGCTGCCGTAGTTTAGCCTCAGCGCCGGGTCCGTACGTCTGCGGAGTGGGCGGGGCGGTGGACGCAGTGGGCGTGGCCGCGGGCGCAGGGGGCGGGGACGAGGCGCTCTCCTGAGAGTTCTCCGTCACCACCGTCAGCTTGTTAAACAGACCTCGCCCGAAGTATTCTGACACCACGGCGTATCTATGAAGAATTCGAAATACTTTTCTCTCAAATATATTGCACAATAATTTCTTTACGATGACATATATGTATAATATTTATAAAAAGTTAAATGTACATATTGTGTGAATCGAAAACATTTTTAATGGCACGGAATTGTATAAAAAATAGTCACATTTAAAGTTTTCATTCATTTACTCCAACATAATGATGCTGCAAAGAATGCAGAACATCATACTTCGCACCATATACAATATCCCATGGTATATCAAGAACGTCGAAATCCATGAAAACCTGAAAATACTAAGCGTGAGAAACCTAAGGACTGTTAAAAAAATACCAGGAGAAGCTGCAAAGGCATCCCAATCAAAGCTACACAAACCGGCTAAAACGAAAAAACATCCTGCCCTTTGCAATACACGCAAGCTAATAGCCGCAGTAGATAATGAGTAGTAGTCTTCAATTGATGACACACTCGAAAACGAACAACATACAACACATCCGCTAAAAGTTGAACTGATTGCAGATTAGAACACAGAGAAAAAAAAAGTTTTCATGGGTGAAGTGGAGAATTAAATCGAAATTAAGAAAAGGATTATATTCGAATTTTGAGCACTGCACAAACACTAGTTTATTATAAATGCTTTGATTACAAGCCGATAAATCGTAAGGTCGTCTTTCCTACGCGTAGTTGTCTCGTTATGCAACACTCGCTGCCCCTGTTTATTATTTTACCATCATTACTTAATCAATTATAAAATGTAATGACGTGACTTTTGATTTTTTTTTATATTTAAGTATATTTACAATGTTACGATATATTATTGCCATAAGTCAATCGAATCTTTATTGGATTTAAATTAAAATATTTTTAATTCTAGATGTTAAAGGTAATATATAGGAATGTATTACATATGTAATATATAGAAATGTATTACATACACAACATATTTAAAAAATATAAGGAACATAATTTGCATCGCCATCAATTATCGTAAATATTTTTATGTATTAAACACAGTGTTTGTAATTTATTCTCATCGCAAATTATAATGAACAGCATTGTTTTAATCAATCAAAAGTTATTTACTGAAGCTAAATAAACACGTGGACCGTGCTTTGCAAACAATTGTAAATATTAAAATGAATATAAAAACATCCGCGCATACTTTCATATACATTGTTTAATATTTATAAACATAATCCACCTCAGCCTATGATCGTCCACTGCTGGACATAGGCCTCCCCCATTGATCATATCATAGGGGGGAAAAATATAAACATAATAATCGAAGTTTATTTAAATAGATAGGAAGCAAATGATTTTTTTTGTAAAATAAATAGCATTTGACCACCATCTTACCTGATGTTAAGTGGTGATGTTTTAAAAAGATGGCACAAACTAGTTTAGCAACAGCCTATTCACTCTTTTTTGAAGGTCACGGATACGCTGACGCCAGCAACGTGTTCCAATCATGCTAAGCGATCAGCTACCCATCAATATCCGGAACAATTAAACAAGGTAAAAATGTATTATACTCTTGAAAGAGGTAGTAGATAACGAAACGGAGATGTTTAAGAAATTAAAAAATAAAACATAAGTATAAAAGCCTTTATATGACATTATGGACATTGCGGCATCGAAAGAAATACCAACCTTTAGATAAAATAGCAAAGTACTCTATAGGGGTAAGAAAACTTTTAAATATTTAAATTAAAACAATAATATTTTTTTAAGTAAAGTTACCCCTAAAACGAAGAAACGTAATTATAAGACTTACTTGTCTGGTGGTAATATCATTCTAAAGACATTTTGTCAATAGGTGACCTAAATGTTTGTCAATATCGCCTAAAATTCCATCACAAATTTAGAAATGTAATGATATAAAACGTTTTTTTTTTTCGTAGATCTATGGTAACCATGGTACTATAATCGAACCATGGTAAAAGAAAAGCAGTAGACTCTACCTACACGTCTGCGATTTGAGCGTGCTAACAGAAAATCCGCTTTTCGGCGTTTTTATCGACAAAGTTTTTTTGTTTAAATCGTTTAAATGAACTAGCTTAAAACATTCATAAACATTTTATAAGTTTTTAGCAAACAAAAAATAGTAATTAAGTTGTAAAACAGAAACCTTGAACATCTTTCAATGTTGATATTTATCACAAAATTCCGTTAATCTATTTTTTTTAATACCACCACCACCACCACCTCAGCCTATGATCGTCCACTGCAGGACACAGGCCCCATTGATCGCATCATTGGGGGGAAATGTGCCATAATCGCCACGCTTGGCAGATGGGTTGGCGATCGCAATATGTTCCACCGTACTAAGAAGAGGACGTTGCTGCCCGTCCTCCGGTGGTCTTTACATCCAGACTCAAGACAAGCAGACATGTTCATGCACACAAATGTTTGTTTGTTTGGGAATCGAACCCCCGACCTGCGGCGACAGGAAAGTGTCTTGCAACTGCGCCACCGGTCAGTCAGTTTTTTAATACATTGCTTGTAAATTATATCGATTTATAGGTAATAGGATAATGAAACTGTCTTAGTTTTGAAGATATAGTTTTGCATTGCATCACTGAATACACGTATTTATTATTGAAATAATAAATACGTGTGTTCGGGTGAACCCAAACCTCCTACATTTGTTTACAAGTTTTTATACAATATTTAAATTTAACTTAATTACCTTTAAAGTACCTTTTGTTATTACATACATATTTATTTCTATATTTAAATATTTATTAATTAAAGTTCTATATTATATTAATTAAAGTTCTATATTTTCTTCGATAATTAAGTGCCGCTAGTAACAATATTAGTAAATCTTTACTCATTAAAAAAAAACGTGACGAAATTTCGTGACAAAGTCGACAATAATTTACTGATCAAAACATGACATATATCGATTTAAACAACATATTGCCAAATTAATATTATATAGAATATAGTTTTTTGATTACCCATCGTGGCCGTCGGGGGCGATGTTTTGGAAACACCAAGAGAAAGGCGGAATCATGACAGAGTAGCGAGCACTGAACAAAAACAACCGCTACGCGCGACTGTTGATAAGCATTGGCGATCGCAGATTAACCGCCTCGTAAAGATAACAAATTGAGAATTAAAGTTTATAATCACACGTCCGCGTACGCTGACGTTCGAAACGATACTGACTAACTTGATAATTTATAAGTATTTTTTAACTACGCTTGTGATAGGATCATTCTTCTTTTAAGGTGTATTTATTCAACAAATGTAAATATGAGAATTAATATTGGACGTTGGATATCATACAAAGAGCTGCTTTTTATATCATGGATAAAAAGTTACTTTTAGCTTTAACAATCAAATGATCACACAACTTAGTTCATATGAGTTTAGTACGAAATGAAAAAATAATAATAAGTTTCCACCATATTGTCTTATATGTTAACATATTTATATTAGATAATTTGGGAAGAAATTCTGGGATGTTCCCATTCTTCAATTTCTTCTTACATTGTCAACACCAAACGTACGTAAACTGATATTTGAATAATTAATTTTCATGAGGCCTTGATCTTGGCGTTGCTACAAACGAATCATTGATTTGTTTTTGAACTTTTATTTAACCGTTTAAAAAAATTCGCGACTCGGAATATTTGACTGCTTGAGGGACAATGTATTGCAAATGGATACATTTGAAACTATAACATTCCGCACCACTTGTGTCAATAATAAACTTTAAAATGTGAAGTATAGTTTGAATTGAATCAAGGTTATGTTTAGGACAAATAATGAAATCTTTTTTCTTATAATTGCCCGACTGACAAGAGGGTAATATTTTTCGTAGGCATATATATAAGACCATTCCATTGTGAACTCCTGTAGTCTGAACGGCTCGACCGATTTTGAAGAGTGAGGTGTCATTTGAATCGTCTTGACAGTCTGGGCTTAGTGGGTAATCAGAATAGACAGACGGCGTACGGGTCGTGTTCCTTGTGCAGGCGCGAGTGCAGGGTCTCCGCGGTGTGCGGGGGCGGAGGGGGGCCGCGCGGGGGTGCGCACGCCGGGCACTCGTTCTCGCACTCCGAGTAGCTCTGGAAACAGCTGCAATACACAATACGTATTATACACGCATTGCCCCCTCATGTACTCGTATTTATAGTATATATTTCACTTTATATCTTAACATATTAACGTTCAATATAAGCAAGACTGAAGGACAATTTTATTCTAGTAAAGATTGCCGCTCAATTTGTGTCTTCTTACATTTTTTTATGAATGTCCAATTAATAACGGTTATGATTTTCCATTAAAAATATTTTACATCTAATCAACATCTTATGCTTTAAATTTTCCCAAAATAGTTTTTTTTTACAACACTTAAGATATAGTTTAAAACAACACCGCACAACACGACAGAGCTCCAGCTACCATCCCTACCACCTTGATGGTTGGCATTCCACAACCGTGCGGTTTTCGCGGAACTCCCTGCCTCGCACAGCCGCGGTGTGGAATGATCTGTCCCCAGCGGTATTTCCAAACCCATACTTCTTAGGGGCCTTCAAGCAGAGAGTGTACTTCCTCCTAAAAGGCCGGCAACGCATCTGCAGTTGCTCTGGTGTGCGGATGTCCATGGGTGTCGGTTCACTTAATGTTAGACGACCCGCTGCTCGTTTACCTCCCTTATTCTATAAAAAAAAAAACAGTTGGCTAGAAAATCTTCATATCTAAGTATAGTTGTCCTTCCTTGGAGCCGGCAACACATCAGCAGTTCTTCTGGTTTTTGGATGTACATTGGTGACAGTGAAAATTTTACATTAACCCACCCGCTGCTCGTTTACTACTCTATAAATAGTGACTTTAACATATACAAGCGATTTTCTAACAAAATTATATTCAAGCACTCACTGTTGATGGAAAGAGTGTTGGCAGAAGAAGTGTACAGAGGGTAACTTTAATGAACCATTGCAGGCGGCGCAGCGCGAACTTTGAAACGTGATGGGTTCATTCTGGATCACTTCTATTTGACTCTTCATCTTCTCCGTTTCACTCTTATATTTGGCAGACAGTTCTCTTTCTCTATTTATAACCTCCTCTTCAGCTTTGAGTACGCCCATTAAATATCTGGGCACAAGGATAAGTTATTGATTTAAAATATTTGGTAATGCTTTGTTTATTACTTCTTAAATATATATATTTTTTCAAATCATATTATGCTGTTTACAAGACACGAGTATCAATAACCTGTAAATAGAAGGGATAAGGGACCCCAAAAATAAAGGTAAAATTGAAAGTAATAATCAAATGTTGTTATATGTTATTCAAAACTAAATAAATAAGGAACTAACACGAGATAATAGTGTACTAATCCTATCAGAAATGGAGCTACCTATAAAAACATACTTGCGAACATCCCCCAATGTGTACGACTGAGTGCTGGTGAGGCAGTCGATGACTAGAATAGGCGAGAGAAGCTTTTCACTGGCTGCAAAAGAAAACGGAACGTTTGTTTGTAGCGCGGCATAATTTCTTCAATGACGTTAGTACACGTTTATACGAACTAGTATTTTTATTACAATTCAATATATAAAATAAAATAAAAAAATTGTTTCAAGTACACACGTTTAGGGGAATATGCGCAGAGGCACGCACATTCGTTCGTAGGTACGAACACACACGCAAGCACGAAATTACACACGTAAATATACTTCTAAAATGTGTTTATACGGTACACTCAAAAAGCAGCAAATTGATATTTACTGTGCACATGATTTCCGTGTGACGTTTTGTACGTCATCTTAGGATTGTTAAAAAATAATCGACTTTTATTTAAATCGATTATTTTTTCTTTATCTTGATCGATTTTATAGTAACATTAATCGATTTTATAGTAATATTAATCGATTTTAATAAATCGATTATATAAATTACGCGTTTAAATCGATTTTCAATAAGAGCGACGGAAGCTAACTGAATTGGCTCTAAAGCATCTTTCTGTGATGGCCACTTCTGCTTCATCCGAAAGATTATTTTCCAAAGCGGGAAATATGGTCAGGAAAACACGAAACCGTAATTTACGAAAGAAATTATCAAAATTATTGATTTATATAATTTTGAAAATTGTTCTAATCAAATGTAAAATTTTTGAACGTTTTGTGACAATACGCTAACTTTGTCGTGTAGCTTTTTCATTTATCGTTTCATTTTATTTTAATACTAATCTTACGTAAAATGAGACTGAAAATTAGTGCCAATAATTATTTTTAATCTTTTGATTGTTTGAACTTAAAAAATAATGAAAGATTTGTTTTATATTTTAGTTTTTGAGACCATAACGTAGTCGTTTAGTTTTTTAATTCTTGTTTTAAGTATTTTAATACTAGTCAAATGAAAATAGGTCTGGCCATTTGTGAAAATAGTTTTTTTTTTGTTTAAACTTAAATATTAACGAAAGATTGGTTTTGTATATTTGTTTCTGAGACCACAACGTAATTTTTTATTTATCGTTTTAAGTATTTTATTTTTAAAACTAGTCAAATGTAAAATAGTACTTGACATTTATGGCAATTTTTTTTGTTTGATTTTATATTTAAGTTTTTGAGACAATAAGGTTGTCATTTTGTTGGGATTCTCATAATTTCATTTTTATTATAATAAAACGTACGGTACGGTACTGAAAATTTGTATCAATAATGATATTTGGTTTCCTTATTCCTCACCTTGAAAGTTTAAAGGAACATTTGCTTTGATTTTTTTTGTTTTGAATTGGTTACGTTTTTATTCATATCATTTAACTTGATTTTTAATCTGATAAATTATTAATATGATAATATATATATGAATCTCTTACGATTATTATTGGAATATGAAAGGCACGTAGATTTAAATAATAGAAATAATCCATTTTTTTCGTAGAAATCGATTATTTTTATTAAAATCGATTTTTGAGAAATCGATTAATATTGAATAAAAAAATCGATTTTTATTTAATCGATTCTTTTCCACTAATCTCACATCCCTACGTCATGTTATTCCCGCTAAGACATTTGACATTGATAAAATAAATCTATGGTACAAACCACAGACTAAGTAGACTCAACTCTACAATAGATTTGACATGATGCCAAACACGATTTAATAATCGATGTCTTTTAAGGTAAAAATGGGGTCTTTTCTCGATGGTTCCTAAGTCGAAAGTTTCGTGTGGTAAAGTGCTCACCGACGACTTGCAGCGGCTCGGGCAGGCAGCGCGGCGGCGGCGCGGCGCGCAGCAGGTCGCGCCACAGCTGCGGGCAGCTGGCGCCGCGCCGCCGGCACACCTCCAGCGCCACGTCCGGCGTCCCGCTGCGCATGTGCAGCGCCAGCGTCGCGCGCCATCTGCACACAACACACACGCTTGTCACAAACATACTGACAAAGAATAAAATTATTAAAATTTTCCTGAGAAATTTGTCACTAATTAAAAAAAAAACAACGGCTGAATTCACGTGTAGTTAATCTGGTGTAGGCAGAGACTAATTTCGGGCCATAGGTCATGAGGTGGCATTCGATACAAGTAATTTAATTTATTATCATTAATTTCTATGCCAATAAGTTATCAATGCTAATACTTACAATTTTTTCTCTTCATACAAATGCAGAATGCCAATTTTAAAGTTGAACATCTGGCATATTATAAGCATCTGGTCCCTGTCATAGTTGGCGTCGGGGTCTTTAAGCACGTTGTATATTTTTATAGCTTTTTTAGACTTGTCATCGGGTTCCGCTTTCGCCCTGAAATCATATTATTGTAAACAAAATGCTTTACTTTTCAACTGACGTGAGTCCTTTTGAACTAACTTATTTACGAGTGACAGATCCTGCATGGCATTATGGCCTCACAGAATACACCCCATAGTTTTACCCTTAATCACACTTGAGGCTATACGATGCCGAGAGGTTTCTGTCACATAACTAAAATTAAACGTGAGAAAATATGAAAAAAAAAGTCATCATAAAATAATATCTACAAGCTAATTTATAGACAAAATCCTACTTCTCTCCAGGGTCTAGCTTTAATAATCTTTTCACAATGGTCCTGTTCAAAGACTAATTATAAAATGATAGTTATCTCTTACCAGACATGTATATAATGTTCTATGAGAGTATTGTAGACTAGACTGGAACATTTGGTATCCTCGCTGGAGACCATGTGCTCCAGGAAGTCTATGAGGTGCTCCGAGTTATTCAGAAACATGTGGATGTAGTCATCGGGAATGGCCCTTGAAAATTATTTTTATTTAGTTAACTAAAATCCACCTCAGCTTATGATCGTCCACTGCTGGACATAGGCCTCCCCCATTGATCGCATCATTGGGGGGGAAATGTGCCATAATCGCCACG
>DWLR01000422.1:0-26105 GCA_018246295.1 Papilio alexanor hazarajatica
CGCTGGCGCACGTTTCGCAAAATTCGATCCAACGTTCTATGTCCCGGTCGATACCGGGCCAACACATCCCACTTCGAGCATTACTTTTGCTTTTTATTATTCCTAAATGTGACTCGTGTAATTCTCTTAGCATTTTATTTCGCAAATCCGTCGGTATAATTATTCGATGTCCTCTAAATAGGTAGCCGCTCTCAAATTGTAGGTCCGACTTGCATTGAAAATACGGCAGTATCGACTTACAATTTATTTTACGCGACCATCCGTGCAGCATATACTTAACGACGGTCTGAAGCGTCTCATCGCGCGCCGTTGTGTATGTCGCCTATGTCGCGATGACTCCTCTAGAAACTTGACTGTAACAGCATAGTAAGAATCTATACATTCTTCGATGTTGCCGGACGACTCGTCATTACATTTTAGTGGTGCGTGTGAAAAAATAATCGGCGACGATGTTTTTGTCGCTGGATACGTACAACACTTTATAATTACAGGCCGATAAAATTATTGCGTATCGTTGGAGTCTTTACCCTGTAGTCACCGGTATACCCGTCGCATTATTAAAAATTGGCACCAAGGGTCTGTGGTCGGTTTTTAAAATAAAGGGATCATCCCGACCGTACAGATACTGGTGAAAACGTTTCACCCCAAAAATAATAGCCGTTGCCTCCTTTTGAATTTGGCTGAGGCGTAAGCGATAAGGCGCTCGTCACCGCATTCCGTGCGCTGCGCGAGTACGGCGCCGATCCCAGTGGAACTCGCGTCCACCGCGAGCACCAGCTTCGCCAGCACGCGCTCCGACGCTAATTCGCGTCGTACTGCTGCCATACTGCGACGTTGCCTGTCCCCCCATTTTGCACCACAACGTAGCAGCTCATGCAGGGGACTTAATAAAGAGGATGCGTGCGGAATAAAATTTCTATAATAATTTAATAACCCTAAAAATCTTTTTACTTCCGTAACAGTAGTGGGCTCTGGTGCATCGATGATTGCCTGAATTTTATCGGAACTAATTTTTAAACCGTCCTTGCTTATAACGTAGCCCAAATACTTCACACTTTTTTGAAAGAACTCGCATTTTTCTTTTTGTAGACGTAAACCTGCAACACTAAGCCTGCTTAGCACTTCGATCAATCGTCTTAAGTGGGTATCCTTGTCAGGTCCCGTTATACAGATATCATCGAGCCAAATGCTGACTACGTCTATTCCCAATAATAGTGTTTCTATGCACTTTCTAAATATAGTAGGCGCATTAGATAAGCCGTATACGAGCCGTGTATATTTAAACAATCCCTTGTGCGTATTTATTGCCGTTAGCTCCTGGGATGAGTCGTCTAATATAAATTGATTGTATGCATTTTTTTAATCAATTTTACTATACCTATCGCCTCCTTCTATTTTAGCAAATACTTCTTCGATTCGCGGCAAGAGGTATTTTTCTATAATAAGGTCTTTATTTAGTGTAATAGAAAAATCACTTACAATTTTAACGCGGTCGTCCTCCTTTAGTACGGGAACTATAGGAGTGGCATAGTGGGAGTAATCGATAGGCACAAGGATACGCAAGCCTACTGGCCGGTCGAGTTCTTGTTCGACCTTTTCTCTAAGGGCAAAGGGCACAGTTCGTGGATTGAAAAACTTTGGCACTGAATTTCCTTACGTTGTAATTTGACTTTAAATCTTTTAAAGGCACCCAATTCATCTCGCCACAAGTCGGAATATTTATCTAATAATTTACATAATTCAGTATTACTATTCAAGTCACAGGTAATAGATAGATTAAAAGCGGATATAAAATCCCTACCTAGTATGGGTGGACCTCCATTTTTTACAACAAAATCTTTTAACATAGCTTTAACTTTGTTATAGGTAACATCAACATTAAAATACCCAAGAGCACTAATCCTACGACCATCGTATAGACACATTTTTAATGCACAATTTTTTAAAAGACATTTTGAAAATCTTTTCCTGTATTCGTGTAAATTCGTCCTAAAATAACACATCTACCAGAACCCGAATCGAGCTCCATCGTCAATTCCTGGTCACCAATCTATTAGATCAATTTGTATAGGCTTATCAGTCACGTACCTCAAATTAAAGTTCCGACACTCCTCACAGTCTCCGTTCTCCATGTCCCTCTCTTCTGCCGAGTCAACATGGTAAACAAGAGTGTCCCTGGCGTTAATGCATACTTTCTTTTAATGCCCCTTTTTTCCGTATTTTTGACATGTATAATCTTTATAAAGACATTTATCACTTGTATGGTTTTTCATCCCACACACTGAACAACGCCTCGGATCCAAGTGCAGGTCGCGGCGCGGCGCGGCGCCGGCCACACCAGCACCGCCTTGGCGACTGTCGCTATCGCGTCCAGGTCGATCTTAAACTTCAGTCGATGGCTCCTTCTTGATGTGTTCCGGTTCGCTGCTACAGCTCAGCCTCGCCTGCTTGACGCACGCAGCCGGCCCCGCTAGTTCAATAGTCTTTGTGAGCGTTAGAGTAGTCGGGTTCTGTTCGAACAGCCTATCGCGTTCGGGACCCGGCCCCAGGCTGAGGACGAAACGATCCTTCAAGTTCGTTTCCAAGGCGGTGCCGAAGTCGCAGTAACTTGCAAGACCTCTTAATCACGCCGCCCAGTCTCCCAAAGATTCGCCTGGACTTCTATTTGCTACGTAAAAATTTGCCTTGTCCACAAATGAACACTGTTTCGGCTTGAAATGGCCGTCGCGTATTTTGTCAAGTTCTGTGTAGTTTAATAATTCCAACTCCTGCGGGTACGCTAAGTTACGTCCAGTATACCAGTATACCATACCATAGTATACCAGTCGGTAAGTCTCGTCGGTTATGTGCGTGAGTAAAATTCCGCTTTTATTCTCATCTTCAATTTTGTCAATTTTGAAAAACTGTGACAATCTTCCTTTGAAAATTGCCCACTCATGACTTATATGATCGTAATTTGGCAAATTCCCCAAATACGCCACTTTTTTTTCAAATCTTGAGTAATTTATCCTCGTCGCCAAAGAGATGCAATTAAATAAAATAACCGAGACTCTTGGAATCGTTCTTTACTTCGTACGTCCAACAATTTACAATGACATGTCAACTTTGACATCGCTTGGTGTGGACATATCACAAAGACATTAAGAACGCGTCAGGGTTGCAGCGAGCGCTCATTATGCGGATGTAAAATGACATTAAAATTATAATCGCCAAGCAGTCAACCGCTGCGCGCCCCGCGCCTTTCCCGCGACACCCGCAGAATAATTCGTTCTGCATGGCAAATGCGAAATATTTCCCCAATGATTAAAGCCCGAGTCACTCCGCTACCACTCCATTACGCGAAACTGTAATCACGCAACTATCCGCGGAGCCGCCGAGATGCCCGAACGCACGCGGTGGTTTGCGTTACTTCCCCGCGCCGGTCGCCGGGGAAAGCGGACGCAAACGTAACGCGAGCGCCCGTGACTTGCGACTCCAATGCGGTTCGCCTACATAATTATTTAAGTTAATGATATACTACACCTTTCGTGGCATAAATGATTTCTTTTCCTGTGCGGTAGAGAGGGATGTCGATACGCGCGAGCAGTCGCGTGAGAGCGGGAGATCGGAGGGGGTGGCGCCTCCCTCGCCTCAAAAAGCGGGCTCTTAGGATTATAATATTGCAGCAAGCCGTGGTCGCCTCTCAAAGCGCTGGCTGCTTTTTAATCCCGCTTACTTATGTATTCGTGTATCTAAGTGTTTATTTGAGGCTTGCCGGCGGGCGGCGGGCGGCGGGCGGCCTCTGCCACCGTTTTAATGACATTTGTATTCAAAAAATAAAAATGGAACGTTATTACGACAATATTGAAGCTTTTCAAAGAATCGAGCGAATATCTTGCTTGTGGTTAGGTATTTACAATTTCAATGTAATGCTGCTACATAAAGCTTTCTCACTTAATCTGAGTGTCAGACTCAACGTTTGATACCTAGTATTTCATATACTAGGTATCAAACGTTATATATGTCATCATTACACACAGTAAAATACCACGCGTATTTTACTGTGTGTAATGATGACTTCGTATACTTGGTATTCTACTGACAGGACAACAGTCACAGCTTATATTTAAATGGTGATGCAATGGTGATGTCATTCCGTGTGTCAGAAGGCTCGTCATTCGCTAAGGGAACACTTGCGCTATCACACTGTTGCGGCTTCGGATCATGAACTGATGCCACTTAGAAACTACGATTATTACTATTTTCTTAAATAATGACAAGCATCTTATTTGCCGGCTTTCTTATCAACACAACCAAGCTTTAAAGTTGATATTTTCATTGTCAGCAATGTTTTGTGACCGGTTATGCTATATAATACGTACAAAGATGTTACATATCTCCAGATACCTAATGCGGGATCCAAAGGTAATACTTAGGTCACAGACTTAATTTAGGTCGGTGATCTCAGCACGAATGCGTGTTACTGACTGAGCTATAAGTTAACTGGTAAAAAAACTTTAACAAAGTAATGAAGAAATGTTTACTATAGGTGTTTGTACTTTTGAATAAAGATAACATTTCATAATCTTTTACATTAAATTAGTTACAACAAGTACATTTTACTGTTACCAGAGTTTTGTTGTCCCGAGCTGTCCCAAGTCCCAATAAGCTCTATGAAATGCAGAGAACTATATATATATATATACACACACACACTTATTATTACTAACTTACATTTCATCTGATAAAGTGAGTACGTGAAGAGCGGGTAATGCTGGTCACCTACATATCTACAAAAGTAGATAACCTATAGTAGTGTAAACGCTCACTCCGCCACGTTCCGTACTCCCTGCTATAGCAACAAACACTTTGGCCAGCCACAACCACGTGCTTCGAAGTAACAGCCGTGTTTTGGTTTTGCGATCTACTGATGTAAATAGATGTATCTAAATAAGACCTTTATATGTATTTTGCTACGCTAATAATAGTGATATACAACCTGAATTACGATTTTAATTTCCCTTTTTATTTTTACTTTTTTTATAAATCAGGGTAGTTGTGGGTAAATTAAATGGTGATCTCTATTGCCCTTAAGTACACAGTAATCAGACACTTTGTACAGTAACTTAAATATAAAAAGATTTTTTTAGATGCCAAAGATACGAATTAGAATTACAGATAAGAAAGGCTGTGCAATTTATTGAACAACAAGCTTACTCCATACGAAAAGCTGTTAAAGCTGTTGGCATTCCATTTTCAAGTCTATAAATGAGATATAAGACAAAACTAACAAATAAAAAATGTTGCATCCATTACTAAGCCAATAATCTAGATTTACGGTAATTGGTATTTTTCCAAATAATCTCAAGTTATTTTTAGAAGAAGACTTTGTTGCAGCTGAGATTCTCTGAACTCAAAATTGTGATTTGTCTATTTCTATTACTAATCTCATCACATTACATCTTATGTGAGTTGTAGGTTTACGCAGATTACACCGGGTGGGAGTCAGCTAAAGAACTCAGCCAATGTCTGTAGTATGTGTTAAAACTTGTTTGATTTTGATTACCCATAGAATAACCCCCATTGCCCACACCTCAGTACAACGGGAATTAAAACTGTTATTTTTAAAAACTGTTATTTTTCCCAAAGTTCGTTACCGAAATGCTTAAAACTGATTTCAGTTGATAGCTGATTAAGTAAATGTTGTTATTGACAGTTACAATAAAGATATTATTTAAAAATAATGAGTTACTTAAATTGTCGCTTTAGTGACTCCCATTACTCGTTCTTCCCCTAGAAGAATAGGGGATGATTGATTGTTCACCCACTGAATTTTAATCTGTGAACAGATTATGTTAAATTTCGGCACGCAATCATATTACATTGATCAAAGTTCACATGACACAATAAAACGTAACCAGTTCAGGGGACTTCTCAAATTGAAAAAATACAGCTACTTTTCTAATTTATTTATCATCTTCAACTTTCTATATCTAACTTATGCTTTTTAGAACTTCCATCAAGGACCAGGAGAGGGAAGATTGAGTAGTTAATATGTATTCGTTAATTAGGATGTAAACCTACTGCTAAGAAATTGTTTCATGTGTAGCTCTACCTACCTATGTTACATATTTAATTACTTATTAGAGCTAAACCAAAACAATAGCGTTAAATAAGAATATTTTGCCACAAGACTACTTAAAACTTAATAACAAAATAATTTTTAAAAAGGAAAAAGAACAGCAAAAAGAAAAACTTCTCAAACAAACTAATTAATTTTGAGTTGGCGTCAAACAAATAAACAAGCATATTATTTATGAATATTGTGTGAAGCAATTAATGCTATGATTCAACTATAATAATAATAAAACATAACCTACAAAATATCCGTTATGTTTGTCGGAGATTGTAAATTATTATTTATTTTGCTTGGACTTTGGCATTGGACAACTTCTGGGATATATGCAGGTACATATGTATATCTATACTATATCTATGGTGGTCAAACGCTAGTTTATTAATTTAAAAAATCTATATGTGTATACAAATACACATCCCACACACATATTCCAGAAGTTTTCCAAGGTAAATCATCGATCTGATAAATGATCGTTCGATGTAGATATCTCTGGTATGCGTTGGCATCCTTTCGCTTTTATATGTAATAGAGAGATGATTTTTAACGCTATGTTTAGTTTAGTTTTAATATTAATGTTAAGCTTTTTAAATAATAATGCAATTTTTTTTTTCGGTGACCACACGTTTCGTTATATCCTGTTTTGTATAAATTAATATATATTTATCATACCGTCATCACCTTCATCTGGCCACCCGTGTAGTAAGTACATCTTGAACAATAAAATAGCTTAATAACAAATTTGCAAATCAGTTTCGGGACGTATATTGTCAAAACATATTCTCATACATTTCGCGGCTTATTCTTTGTTTCTTACTGGCACTTTTGCAATAAGATAATAAGATTATAGAATGTACCGAAAATAATGTATTTATTTTATACATAATTCTTGATACAGCACCAACCTATTACTGCATATAATCAATAGAACTTTCTACAATATGCCTTGCTGTAACAGATGAAAAAATATACATATAGGTAAAACATATGGATATATGGCTTAAGTTAGCTTGACGATTCTGTAAATTTTCATCGAAGTCATCTAAAATTTTATTTATTTATTTATTTATCCAAAAAGTCTACAGCTTATTTATCGAATATACATTCATGAATTACTTCATATAAAGTTTATAATAACTTGATTTTTATTTTATACTCCGTATATGTGTTGCGCACATGCATTTTATTCAAGCAAACCTAAAATTCTATACAAAATCTCTTTTCTGTACTTGTGGTTGTGAAAGTGAGGTTCTAACATTTTTCAGAATTATGTATTGCACTAGGTGTAATAAAAGTGCAGACTATGTCTTTTATGGTCTTATATAAAGCACATCAGTGATTTGCGAAGTGTTTCACCATACGCATCAAGCTTCAGGCAGTACGCGAGTAATTAAAAAGCACCGCCCCTCGGAAGTTGCGATGTTCCTCATATTAATGATTCGAGACTAAAAAATATTCTCTTCTCTGTAACTAGTTTCAAACGGCTTCGACGACTCGGCTCGTTTATTCATCGTTCCCATGCTCGTTTTCATATTTATTAAGACTTGCAAGAACGATATGAGAAATTATTATAATAACGATTATAAAACAAAAACTTCACTAAGACCTCTCATTCAACCTGAATGATTCGTTGTAAAAATAAGGTTGTCATTTTTTTATTTCTGTGTCAAATGAGATGCGTATATTGTATAAGGATATTTCAGACTTTTATCACACCTTTTGTTTTAATACATTAGAGGATTAATTACTAGGATTTAGACAGAATATTTAATGAGTACACATTACATACACACACGGACATTATTATTTCATCTTCATTTTCTTTACGTACTTTACAAGTGCAAAGCTCAAACAAAACTTGTGCTTTTTATATAGCCTCAAGTTACAGCTATGGCCGGCTTTTACACATACTCGTACATAGGCTTCTGTACGCATTTCATTCACGCCCCTTTTTGAGGCGTGCTCGCTGAAACAAAAGCTCGCTTCTTGTATATTATGATAGTAATATATGAATTCATATATTTACCGCGTTCTTTGATGTGAATGTATTATGTGGCTTCGCAGAGGACCAGTAGTACCGGCGGATACGTGGCGCGAGCGCGGGACTCGAATCCGGACCACTAAGTGGCCTAGATGAAGAACAGGGGTTTAACTCAGCTGCCAAATTTAAGAGTTAAGGGTGATTAATTCATAAAATGACACAGCAAAAAATAAATTCCGCCAACGAGTTACTTTAATACATTAAAATAAAATACAAAATCTTATTTTTACCTTGAACCACATAATAAATCCATATTATAAAAATCCCGTGTGAAGTCACACGTGTGATGGAAGGAATCTAAATCAAGATTTAAATTTTGTAAACAAAAAGTATCTCACCTTTTCGGCTAAAATTGGCAAAATAAAAAATATTCGCCGAAACCAACTTTTTTCATATTACTCTATGACTTCAGTAATTCTTAAAAGTAACTTATACAATTTCCACAATATTACAAAATTTTCGATACTATAAAATAGTATATAATTTTTTCCTTTCTTTATTATAATAGCCGTCTTTAAGAAGAGCGCGATAGGTTTTTTTTTATATAAGAAGGGACAAACGACCAACGAGTCTATAAAGCTTAGGTCTTAATTTGAAAATATAATAATATTTCTATTAACCGACTTCAAAAAAAGGGAGAGTTTCGCAAGTGATTCCACGTATATTAATTTCGATAGTAGATAACATGTGTCAAAAAATTGTTACCGTCAAATAATAGTATCAAGAAGATTTACAGTTTGTTATTGATATATACTCGTAAATTACTTGAAAACGTACAAAATTACACAATAATAAAGTATCGTATGCACCGTTTTGCTATCGGTCCAAAGCTGTCGTTCGAGCCGCTTCGTTCGCTGCCGACTGTCCGCGCGCGGCGCAGCCATTAGCATATGCCTTACACAATGAGCACATACTCGTAAACACGCGACTGTACCATACATACACTCGCGCGCTTTTGTATTTTGCTATACAAAGTTTTATATAAAAGTGAATATGTATGTAAAGTTGTACTGTCTTAATTTTGAATATTAAAAAAAAACTATTTAAGTAATGAACGTGTAAGAATTTTATTTATTTTTTTAGAAAAACTTACAACCAATACAAATATTATGAAATAGTAACGTATATAAATGCTATTGATTATTTAACGAGAAATGGAAACTTGAGAAATCTATAATATGGCGACATGTAGAAGATGCAGCGAACAGCGAAATATAGAGGGTGAAAAAAAGAGATGCAACTGATTATATATTTATCGAAACTTTTTAATCGATTACAAAATAAATATCGCATAAAATAAATATATAGGTACCTATTTTATTTATAAATAAAAAAACGAAAATATTAAATCGGAAAAGTTAGTTTTTTAAGTTTACTAAATTATAATAAATCGCTATCTTTATCGCTATCGCTATCGCTAGGTTATGTAAAATCGTACATCTCTTACAACATGAATAAGGTTTTGAAAATTGCTGATATTTTATACGTTATTGACGATGAATTTAATAAGTTTCTTTGTCTGCAACTTTCCCGCGTTCATTAAATATAGGTACTAACTTAACGTAAGTTTTCTTTATTTTTTTCCTTCTTCATCAAACTTTTGACAATCCCATACTATACTTTATAACAGAATTTTGTTCACGTGTTATAAAAATATAAGCTGATGAAAAAACATCTCTGGGTGATATCATTTAACATAAAGCATCGCGGTAAACAACTGAAAAAATGAAATATATCATTTTGACGCAGTTCCATTTCCACAAATGAAAAGTTAGTGGACGATTAAAGGAAATATAGGATACAAAATCTTAAGCAAGAATACGGTCCAAATATAATAAGAATAAATAGCCGATGGTGGGAGCGTCTGAGTTATAGCGCGCTCATAGTAATTGAATAAGAAAACCTCGTTTACTTGAAGCGTTTTCTGCGCAACGTAATTAGAAGAATCGCATTCGCAGCGAACTTTTCACCCCAAAGTCGATAATCTATGGTCTCACTTCACGTAACGTTCTTACGAAACGCAAGCTAACGCGTGCAGCTCGACTGAGTCATTTTGAGACTTATTTATATAGCGGCTGACAAAAGCCAGACCTTATTCTGTCTGTGGATCGTTGCGGGGCGCCGATGACAGGAAATTGCTTGACATTTTGTTAGCTGTCACATCGGCACAGGGTTGGCGCACCACTATGTCATTTTAACTGATTTCAAACGTAGGAAGAGGTTCTCAATTAGCTTGTATGTTTTTTATGTTTATTTCCTCAGAACTTCGACATTTATGTGCTATAATTTTTTTGGAAAGGGACATTCGTAAGTCCCATTCAATTTTAAATATAGAAAAAGTCTGAAAATTGACATATTATTAGATTTAAGACAAGCCCTATTTCATTTTATGGATTTGTAATGAAATGTACCGTGGCTATAAATGACTTACTGACTTAAAAATAATTATATTAATTTGACCTAATAGGCACCTGCAACATGATTAATAGAAAGAAGGGGAAGGGGATAAAGAAAAATTGAGATTTCCTTTTCCTATCCATCTCTTTTTCCCGTCAAATCCTCTTTCCCTTCCCACCTTTTCTAGGGAAGAGGATTAAATAAGATTTCCCGCACCTCACTCCTCAGATGAAACGCAGAATACTTCTACTTCATGCCTGTCTTCTGTGAGGTCGTGGTATTTCACCGGTCGAGCGGACCATTCGTGCGAAGGATTTTGTTGTTGCGGACTTTTCCACTGTTAAATACTTGTGGTTTTGTTTTTGTTTAAAAAAACTTTATATTATCAGCAATAGTTTTATTTATAGTTAATTATCGTGGGAAAAGAGTTCATGTTTAGAAGTGATCGATCCGTCATCATTTTGATAAGCTTTTTGGTACATTTTAAGTAAACAAATTACTGTCATAGGTTTTAGGAAAGAATCTATTAATCCCTTGAGTATTCTTTCTTAAATGGAAGGGAACAATTACAGTCAAATGACAGCCTTGCATTCCAGTGAAAAGCATAACAGTTGATCTATGCAACAGTAACTATCAGTTAGGTTAGGGTAGGTTTCTTTTGTCTCAGTACACTACTTTGTGGTCGGCAAATTTTAAATACGAGAGATAGTCGAGGGAAGTGAAGAGACATCCGAAGTCTGAAAGAAAATATAGTTTACATTTAATGGAAACATAAGTAAAGCCTAAAGTTAGTCGTTCAAGGCGTGTCGTCATAAGCCCTTAGGCACAAGTATTTAAACAAATTGATGCATTATTTGCGCGCCTAGTCCCCGGCCGCAGCCCTGCTCGCGGCACCCCACTTACAGTATTAGGGCTCCTTGTTCGCAGATAATTCGATAATTCGCGCCCCGGCCGCCATTTTGTTGGGAACGGCGGCGCTGAAATTATTCAATCCCGGAGCTAAACGGCGGCCGTGTCGAGGGTAAAAATCATATTACCCTGTTGCTGTCGACGCCGAAAAGAAGGAAATATTTCATACTACTTTTATAAATCAATTAATTAAAATTGATTCCTATTTGATGTGATAAAGTCACTTTCAAACTTATGTAAAGCTATGTTAAAAGTGGATAGCGATTGTTCTCTCTATCTATGACTACCATAATCTAGTTTCTAATGTATAACTGATGGTTTTTATTTATTTTTGGGTTACATTAAACATTCGCACAAAATTCCCGATTACGTAGGGTGACTAAATAAAAGTTAGCATCTTTCATTCATACGGGTTGCAATTGAAAAGGGTTTTAATGAGCTTAACGTCCTTATAGTGAATGCATGCGGAGAGCTTTGGAATGCATGCTTGGTAGTGCGGGGAATTAACCTCGATTCAACAGTCGATTAGTAAACCTTCGGGTTTTAGATTTAGAGAAGGTTAGACTAAGCGAGTGTGCTCGCATTGCACTATATAGTGCGAAGTGGCACATGGTGGAATGATTGATAAGGCGAGGTGAATCTTTGAAAGAATATATTGAAACTATTAAATAATAATGTGATAAGTTGTATTTTCAAATCGATCATGTAATATCAGTCATTGATACTGTATTTGTTTTTTTATACACATTAAAAATAAAAGAATATTAACCGACATAGACAGAGTAAAAGAATCAATATGACTTCGACTTGATTCGGTCTATTTTAAGCGTATTTCAAGGTTATGAGTCCCTATTACTTTATCAGTTTCTCAGCGAAGATCCTCTCTAACTAATGTGGAGATCGACTCAGCTTCTATCTCATCTACATAACTTATATATCAATGGTTATGTTCGCCACAGCTCTAAGTAATCAGAGCCAAATATATAACTAAACTATTCATTTTCAGTAAATTTAAGTTACATAGCAATAATTCCTGGAGTAAAATTGTAACAATAAAAATCAATTTTTGTTGCTGTTATAGAGAATACTTACGGCACTGTATTCCCAAATCACCGCGTTGTTGTTACGTACCACATTCTAATGGCTTGAAAATAGAAGTAAATACACATATTTCTTTGCTACAATATCGATTTGATGAAGGCAAGAAAGCCTCGCTATTTAATTGTACAATTTGTGCGTATAGGAATTGAAAGAAATATCTAACAATTTATAAAGTACCACGTCAAATTAGACTATAGAAAATGACATTAACTTATTCGATATTTTTCCTATTAAATAATTATTTAGATACTAATCACTTCTTCTTATAATAGAACATAGATATAAACCGGTGAGACGGGATTGACAAAGTTCTAGAACATCATCAAACATCGTTCGTACTGTTACTAAAGTATTATCTAAAAGCATTTGGTCCCGCCAGCAGCAGTATTTGCTCAGCAAACTGACCGGAGTGCGGGCGACGGCGGCACTGCGGCGGCCGCACTTCAACAAATACATTTACTCTCGTTTAGCGAACGATCCAATCGCAGTAATCAAATTAAAATAACATTTCTACAATGCGTGATTTTATTCTTTGCATATCCCTCAATTTCTCTAACCTCTATTAAATGAGACATTTGGATACTGACGAAATATAAAACTAAAAAAAAAAACACTCAAATTGATCTAAAAGAATGTTATTCAAACATTACATATCATTCAGTTAATCTTTTTTTTATCACACAGAGTACATTCATCGTATTATTAATTAAAATTTTACACCGTGATAAACATAAGAGTTTTTATTTAAACATAAATATTGACATCCGTATGCATTTACAGGTTTCGTTTTGAAATTTACTGTCGTTATTTCGGCAGTGTTAACTACCGACGATGATCATGGTTGCGAGAGCGCACTGGATGCGGAAGGCCGTTCATTGTGGCGATAAATGTGAGTTTTCTAATCATTGTATGAAATTGGTTTTTTGTTAATTTTTACCTTCTATTTAGAGTCAGGGTAAGAGTGTTTGTTTTATTACTAAGTTATCTGCTAATTTCATGTTCTACATTATCGGTGTTAAAGCAATCGCCTTATTCCTTTAACAATTAACTTTCTACTCTAATTAAATTCATAAATTAGTATTCTTTAATTCGGTGATACTCACGTGTAGTCCGGCGTATGTAGCGACTACTTTCAGACCTGTTGGGGGTCCTTTATCAGGGTGAGTGATTACTGTGCTGTCGAGGCGCGCGTTGCGGATCCCATTAATCACTGAGTTTAAACGTGGGCTTAGCCGTAATTAAATAAGTGTATTAAAATGTCTCAGGAAAGTTTTATATGATTTAATTAAATTTCTGTTTAATCATTTCAACTGTAATAAGGCAGATACACAGTGAATCCGTAAACTAACGACTAAAGGAAAGCTATAAACCCGGGCCCGCCCTGCGCCTGCTACACACTAAATTTGTCGGTCGGCGATTGCAGTGTCGTCGAACTCTAAGTAAGCTCCACAACGGGACTTTTAAGTAAATTACTTCAAGTTAAGTTAGAATTATTTATAGCGGCAGTGTTGTGTGCATCTCCTGTAATGGTTATTGAGTGCAAGTACGGGGTGATTAAATTATACAGTTCTGTTCGATGTCCAAATTATCTTGTAAACGACAGGATAAAGTTTTGTTACGCCTATTCAATTTTATTCGGGATTTAACTAACTTTTATTTCTATAACATGTAACGTAGAAATAGGTGTGATTTTCCTAAAAAAGATGAATAGGTAGTCGTAGTAGGTCTGAAGAGACCAAGTTTATCAACTTTTTCATCCCGAGCTATCTTTTTCGCTAGCCGTGCGCTTTCTCATTGCTATCTCTATCATCTGTTATATCTTCTTTTATTTATATACTTGCAGCCTGCTCTTGCGTAAGTTTTGTATGGACTATACTAAAAAGTTTAAGTTAATGTTTTAAAATAGCATTAAGAATAAACGATAGCGGTTTATTAATGCCATGTTACTTGTTTAATTTGTACCCAATATTTTAAACGTTAAATAAAAATCAAAAATGCACAGAATTTTGCCTTTTGGATGTGAGACAACAAGTAATAAATTTATGTTGCAGAAAATTGTATTTTTTAATTGCTATATGAGGGTAATGAAAAACAATTAAGCGATAATTTCGCGATACTTCATTAGTATTTTTTTATGGGATAGTGAACGAATAGAGCATATGCTTTTGTGATGTGTTGAGTACGAGCCTTTTTTTTAAATAATTACAGCGAAGGCTGCGCGGCGGAGATAATTATAGCACAAAAAGATGGCGACAGTCGTGCAATGTTCAAACAGTTATTTATATAGGCAAAAAAAATCTTAGCGCAATTTGGTAAAAGTATTATTTACAGCAAGTTGCAAAGTATCATACATGTTCGCTGACTAGGGAATTTGAAACTATTACATTTATTATCATTAATTTTATTTATAGTTTCAGCCTATTAACTTCTCTTTTGAAATTGTAATAAATTACTATTTTATTTTACTAAAATAAATAAAAACACATAACGCTAAAAAGATTAACGCAGAGTTTGTTACTATAGCAGTATATTTTATTAACAAATCTGGGTTGCGAATCGAATAGAAAATTTCGCTTAAAATCGCTTCGCGAGCGCCAGCCAGCCCGCGGCCGCCGCATCTCATAGCGCATTTTATATATTTTTGCATTTGCACATAAAACGCTCATTACGATATGCATTTGCTAACGAACGCGCCTCGTACGACGTAGCGGCGTAGGGACGTAGCGTCGTAGCGGCTACGAACTACGCGGCTTTAATGCAGATGTGTAGATTCAAGGACTGCTATGCAAATAATTGTTTCTTTGTTAAAACACCAAAAAATACAAGTTACTTGTAGATTATTTATACTTAAAGATATTAATGAAAAAGTTTGAACTTATAAGCCTGTAAGTATATGTGCTAAAAATAACAAATCATATTGAACTGAGGTATCCTCAATCTGTTATCTTACGATGATATTTCATAACTTTGAACTCTTGAAACGTCCGTAAGCCTGCATTTCATGAAAGTGAGATCGTTTCTTTAATATATCGATATATATTTAATGAAATTCATGAGGGGACCGATTACTGCACTAGAGGCATATTAAAAATGGCCGGGTATATAGCGGCGGCTTTGTTTTAGGCTAACGACGTAGTTCCGCCCCGTAACGACGTCCTCCCGTTAACGACCCCGCCCGCACCCCACGCAACCACGGCGGCCGTGACGTCAGCACACGCGTCGTGCACAAGATACGCTGCTGCCAGTGTCATGTTCTTCAATAAAAAGCAGTGCAGTTGACGACGCTTTTCAGTTGATAATCAGCGCGTATCTTTTTAAATAACCACAAATGAACTGGCTGTAGGCAAATCATATAGTGTGCATTCAACATGAAATGTATGAGGTTCGTATATTACAATAACGGGCATATTAATTAAGAACTTCACTTGTCCGTCTATTGATTTTAGCTTTTGTAAATGATCTGCGATAAAGTGAGGGAACAAAAGAGCAGAATCATCTCTTTAGTGCTTCATACTTGTTAGATCACAAACTCATAATTTCTTAATAAAATAGTAGTAGTAGAAAATACATTTACTAGAAGGAGTACGCAGCTACAAGGAAGTTCGTGCGCAGTACACAACTCCAGTCGATTTTTTGTAATATTAATTATGTTTACACGAAAATTATTCATTACAATCGACAAAACTTTATTGTACGTATATTTATATAATTATTTAAAAATACGAATTATACTGAAGAAAATTTCTGATATTGAACCTAAATTGACATGATATATGCATATAAAGGGCTAAATTCTTTTGGGTATACAATATCTTTATTTTAATTATTTTAAAAGCAGATCGACCTGCTCAACGCATTGATATAAAAATGTCTATGGAAAGTTTCTACCCGACAAACCTACGCCAGGCAAGAGGCGCGGGCATCCCTCGGGAGCCGCCATTATGCTGATGATGCCGGCAGGGGGCGCTGCAGGCTGCGCACCGTCTTATGTATGAGGCCCATGTACTCTGCATAATTTACACTTAAGAGCTTTCTCTATAACGCACTCGACGCCTCTGTCCGTTCATCGCTTTATGTACTCGACATGTCTACGTGACGTGTGCTTTATCGTAAAATACACGTTCACCCCTTATATATAAGGTGTTAATATACATTTAGAAAATTTATTACTGGGAACATACTTTTGTACACATATAAAATGTACCGTAGACATTTGCCTTTTGCAGTTATTTCCTTTCTAAACACAAGGCTGCCGAAGTGACACTGCTACGGATCATTGTGTCGATTCATTCAAGTCTACATGATCAGGTGTGAACTTTATGTCCAAGTTTTGGTAATTATTCTAGAGCCTTGGCTCTGCATCGTGACTGTCATGTCGTATTTATTTTCATTGTTATTATACGTTGTATTTTAATTTCATTTTAAAACGAGTTAAACCGCTTCCTATATCCCCATCGAGTATATATGATATGCCCATAAATTTGATATGAGAAGTTACAAATGTAAGTTAAATAGATGTAAGCTCATTGTCATTAAAATTGTAGTATAATACATTTTGATATGCTTGAAGCAGGATCCGTCACAATCAGAAACCTTAATCTCCACAGTCTTTTAAATGTACGAATACTGTGTCATTCTACTCGCCTTAGGCAAATTTACTTTTTTTTAATATTAGCCCGATGTGTATAATGTTGTGTTCGATTCTTAGTTTAGAATAAGTGCATGATTCATACACTTTGTGGGAAGAGTTTGTAACCAAGCGTTGCAAATTGAATTTGTGCAGTGCTGTGAAGCGCATACCCAAATGTTACTACTTGATCCATACATGCGAGCGTTTATATTTTAGGCACAAAAAACATTTAAACGTGTGCAAGGAATTTTTTTTGTTAAACGTTTAACTACAGATTTATGTCACGACTAAATATTGAATAAGAAATGAAAAGATGTACAATTTGAAGCACGATATACAAAATTTCTGTGTCAACTTGATTTGAATATGAAATATGTTTGAAAAGCAATAATCGCTTGCTCGAGTCGAAGTGACTTTGATTGAATTGCGAGCGATCGGGAAGTACGTAAGGCTCTATCGCCTGGGACATTCGCCGCGATAACTTTACCGCTAAGGCGCTACTGCCTTCGCCAGCGTTATAAATAAATTTAAAGTTCCTGAAACTCGACGCAAACTTATTTTATAAGCTTCAAACAACCTATTTTCTGGGGCATAAGTATACTTTTTATATTTTATGAAAAAAGTAATTTTTATGTTTGCTGCAAAGTCGTTATCGTTAAAGAAGTCTCGTGTTATATTAAAAGTTTATAATGTGTTATTTATTAAGAAGGCAAAGAAAGATAATGTATAATGGAACGAAACCTAAAAATAATACACTCAATTTGGTTCACTGGGCAGCATCAGGTATCGTTAGTCGAATGATGCAATATTTGATTTTAATTACCCTCCATATTAAGACTCTAGGCTTTTTACAATTATATGCATTAACATTAGCTCCATGGTACAGCTCCCAGTTATGTACAGTCGAGTTCCTTGGCGGTATTCCACTTTAAAAGAGACAATTGTTTGTACGTTTCGTACGTCTTGCGATGTTGACGCAGAAACAATAACCAATAGAATGCCGCTTTTAAATGTGTTAGGACAAAAAGAGGTCGGTCAATGTTGTAACAATAGAATATTCGCAAATAATGATTCCGTCTAAATGATAGAGATCGTAAAACTTCCCGAGCAGAAAACAAAGGCAGCGGTGATAACAATAGTCAGGGGTACAGTGCAGGTACGCTATAGATTTTACTTTATTTTATCAAAAATTTGATAGCACCCTAATTGGTTATTTTTATAAAGGAGGTTGAGTTTAGCTTGTCGCAAGGAACAAGGCATTTTTTCTGTTAGTGGAGCCAAGGAACTCGACTGTACATGCAATCATCATCATCTCCCTGCCATTTTCCCACCTACGTAGAGTCGGCACAGTGTACACTACTATTACGTATTTCCCGGACTCTACTGTAGTCCATACTGTGACTGATTTTGGCTATAGTTTTTTCGGCGGGGCGCCTGCCTGATGCCAACCCTCGTCGGAAAATGAAATTGGCCTATATTTACTTATAATTAAGATAAATTTAAGCAAATACACAAGCACACTATGGCTTTTGTGATGCATCCAACATACATTTACAAACCCAATATGACACTTTGTTAAGTAATATTTTGATGCATTCACCATTGGCAGTGGTATAATAACCCTAGAGTTCACCAAAGTTATTCAGTATACTGGCTGGGATCTTATGTCGTTTATTATCGAGCTGTTAACAACTAATTTTAATTAAATCGGAGCTAGTGAAGCCAAAGCGCAGCCAGTGTGAGCATGTAACATATGTAAATATTTAATATCTACATAAGAAAAAATAAACTTTAGGTATAAAAGACTTCAACGCAATCTGCATTGTTTGACTTTAATCATCGCGTCTCTTATAATTTACTTTAAAAAGGAATGGATCCTTTTGTAAAAGAAAACCTTTGTGCACGTTGCTTTGAAGAAGATGGACGTAAACACGAAGGCCGCGTAAATAATACAACGAAGTAATGACGCCGTCCAATTTTCAAAGCGAGTCTTTTTCAAACGTAGGAAGCTTTCAAGGCGCCCCTTCGTAAGGTGGCACCCCCGCCCTTCCCGCCTGCCCCCGCGAGGCCATAAATAAAATAATATGAAAATGTGAAATGAGACATCGCGGAGAGGTACTGTGCTCTAAGTCAAATTCGAATACAGACGTATAGGGATATCTATTGAAAGGCATAGTTATTGTGGGAAGTAATTTACCAGCAATGCGTGTTGTTATAGTTGCTTCTTATCATTTATCACAAAAGTATTATCCACTACTATTTGACACCTGCTTCTATTTGAATGTTTTGACGTACTTTGAAATAGTAGCCATTTTCTTAACAATTCAGCGACATCAGAGTGGCGTTGATGTAATTGCATGCGATAGCCGCGTGTTCCTTTGTGTGATGACATCAAGAAATACATCATAAGTGGCACAATATCTTGGAGAAATACGACAAACTTTCAATGAGTCAAAATCAAAAGTAAGAAACAAAGTAAAAAAAAAATAATATTCACGTAACTGCGTTTCGGCCGGGAGTGTGCGCAGAAGCTTGATCCTCACCAATTTGATCCGTATTATTGCCTGTTTCTTATTAATTTAGCTCTTGCTTAATGTAATAATCTAAGGTATCGTTGCAGCGTATATTGTTACCATTGCACCGGTGCCACATAAAAAGTTACCAGCAACAAGGGTTGTTGGTTTCTGAAGGCATAGCCGCGTGGGGCGTCCCCGATAGACCTATCTAGAAAATAACTGCATGCTATTTTATGGCATGCATATTATAGGAATTAAACATGTAAATGTAAAATAAAAAATTTTTATTATTATTTTTTATTTAATCTATTATCGAGACGAACACAACTTATTTTAGTAGACATTTGCTAGATAAATAAGGAACCTTTTGTCCTCGAAATCGGATCAAGCGCCGCCGGCCGTGTGGCGGCCAGACTCGGGAGCTAAGCTATGAGCTGCGAATACACTGGTCTTTCTCCTTAAATGAAATAACTAACATAAATGCATAAGACATACGAAAATAATTATATATATTTCATTATCCAGTGGAGCGATGAATTAAAATTCGAGTGCGACAAAAACTTCGTCCTTATTCGTGTCCTATTTGTTGTCCTATTTATTGCCAAAGATTCATCTTTCAACGTTCTCGTCTTCTTAACTTGAAGGTTCACTTTGGCACGGCAGATATCTACGAACGCTGGACATACATCGCTCCATGTCAATAACTTTAATAAAATATTCGGTCAGGTTGCAGGCACCACATCCGCACATAAAAATAATCGAAGCTTCGCAGTTGAAGGGTGTAGCCGTCACAGTGCCTTCGGCTGCCGATTTACGATTTCCTAAAGAGCGCTCTCGTCCTGGAGTACCCTTCCTAAAACCTCTTCCCCCTCGCCGCCCCGCATTCCCGATCTTGTCCCAGCCCTACACTTCTCTACGACCTCTAATAGTTCTTACACACTTTCGATAAATGATTGACTCGTACTCGAAGAATAATTTTGGAATTGAGTGGTTTTTTATTGGTTAGTTGTATTTGAATTCTTTTCCGAATTTAGTACATAAAGTAAAGAGAGGTTAGAGTTTTTAATACAACATTTAAAGTTTAGACTTTAAATGTTGTATTAAAAACTCTAACCTAAGTCTAACCTAAATCAAGCGTCATGTCAGATCTAACCTAAGGTAGCTGTTTCAAGTAATTATAATTTACAGTTCAGTTATTCAATTATTTATTATTATACTTGTTAAGTCGTGTTGTGTCGTTGTTGAAATACTTAGTCATATCAAACATAATTGCAATAAAGGTTTCTGCGTTTGATTAATTGAGAATATACTAAGCGTTCAGTGTTAAGTTGTATCCTTTTTAAAAAGTTATGTTCTGATGTTTAAGACATTAAATAGTTAACACACTATGAGGAAACTTTTTTTTAATTTAAGTAACAATAAAAGGTTTTCTTTTTATTCTACTACTTAAATTTTCCAAAAAAGGAAATACTAGTAGGGAGGGCACCACATGACGCGACATGTACGTGTGTTACATATAACTGAGCATGGGCCCCGGACCTCGGCCCGGGGCCCGCGACCCTAAGGCCCGGTGACGCGGCTGATTGCCAATATGCGGCATTAGCGCGCCCTTCCTAAGACGCACGCAGTCTCCACGCTCCGCCGCATCCGTCTCATCCGGTGCACTCCTCAATAAATATTCCCCATTCGTCAACAACTGCATATACATATACGCATACATATGTGTAGGTATATAGTGTGATGTTCGTAGACAGATTACGTAATCGACGATTAAAGTGATCCGGTACAAGCAATAATAAGTTTATAGTATAATGATATGATGCATTATGCATCTTGTTTGCTTGTTTCCAACTGTATAGTATAACATACAACATTTTGGTATATTTGCCGGTAGCATATCAGTTCCTCGGCTGTCCTCACTTTAGTAGGAAAGTTGCTCGTTTGTCCGCTTATTCAAAAAAAAAATCTTATTCCGGGAAAGCTCCGGTGGATAATTAAGACATAAAACATCAAATGGTGTTTTTTTTTTATTAAACACATAATAATTAAACAACAAATAAAAGTTATTGCAAAATAGGGATATATAACATTAGCTTTTAAGTAACTTTCAAACAACACCACACAGTCTTAAGTACCACAGTCATCGTTTTCAAGAGTTTTATTGACATTTGAAGAACAAAATTCCTCTTCATCGTGAGTTTTTAGTAATTAGAGAGCACTTAAATTCAACTTACGTTTCATAAACCTTTACTTTTTACTTGTAAAACCCGTATGCCCGTATCCCGTATCTACATAAAACAATTTGAAAGAATATCGTATTATAATTTGATCATAATAAATTTGGTGTGTCATTTTGTTCACACAACAAACATTAACAATATTATTATGCGTTATTAAAAGCAAAGAATACAATCAAACAAACATCTGCTCGGTTATCGCATGATCTCGACACCCAGCGTGTTGGCGTGACGTGACACCGTCCCTGACACGCAGGGCGTTGACGTGACGACGTGACGACTTGCCTGTCCGTCACAGCTGCTTCTCATTGCACCTCCAGTTACTGTTTGTTTACTATTTTATTATTCATCAGTGTCATTAATAAGATGTACTTTTATTATATGCTTTACCTACTTACTTCTTACCCAAACCTATTTTGTCAAACGACGACAACAAATTTTCAGCGAAAAATGATCGATGTTTTTGGCGAAACTTAAATAATACAGTGAACGTTTAACAACTAATGTTAATTACGAAAACCTTTAGCAGTTATTAACCAAGTGGGTTAATCTTTTATTGTTAAAAATATAATTTACAAACGAATGAATAACAAAATGACAAAGTAAAATAATTTGAGCTGCGTCATCGGGTTTGATATAGGTTTTCATTGAATAAAATTTGGTGTTATTACATAATCCATAACAATTCACCCCAAACATTGTGCATGTTTTTTTTATTCACCATTGTATCGGAGCTTTGCTGGCACATCATTATGTCGGGCGTCTCACAACAGCCGGCACACAATGGCTGCGATAAGCATTTAAATAATTTCACGGACACAAACATGCAATAACCAAATTATATGCCTGTGTTGTGTTACCGCCAAGTAAACAGCACTCAGGAGGCGTGACACGAGGGTTCATGGCTCCTCCATGGCTCTATTGTCGATACCACTCTCTGATATTACGACAACAGTAAGCCCTGCTGATGTGACGTCTGATGAAGTAATTTTACAAATGTGCATAGCGATTGTTAGTGATGAATATAAAGTTCTATTGTTAATTTTAAGCTATTCTACATGTTTATCGTATTGTTAAGGATTTGAGGGTTCGTAGTGATGCTACGATGCTACGCAGCTACGCGTTGCTACGTGTTTTGAATGTTGAAATATCCTCTTATTCAAATTAAATTATTTAATTACTAAATTATGTTCTTGTTAAATTAAGCGATTGCATATATTTAGTGGAAATGGCTGCTAAGATTAGAAGTAGGGACTCACAAGATTGACAAGACCCTGCAATCATATCAAACCTAGGTATCTGATGATGTCTCGGGCATCTTCAAATATTACTTGCTGGGCACATCGGCTCAATCACAGTTAAATCAGTTAAGATTATTAATTATTAGGACCAAAAGCAAAATTTTACATAAAAAGTACAAATAATATAAAGAAAAAGCCAGCTCCTCTATCTATCTATCTAACGAAAAAAGTTTACATTTTACAGAAGATTATTGTGTGAGCAAAAACAAATAAATATTCTAAAAATATATGAGTAACAAAATAGCTCGATTCAATTGACAACGCTTTATTTTAACAAAAAAGAATTAGTTACAAGAAAACAATTTTCTCACAGAATTAGTTTTTTTAATAAAAGTAACTAGATCTGATCTTTTTACATTTTTATTAATATTTTGAGAGAAGAGAGAGATAGTCAATACTACCGTTTAACATAAACGTTACGTCTGATACCTCGCGTCGAACAACAAGGGGGAGAATAAGAAATTTGGCTTAAAATCATGAAGCATTTATAACTAAGACGATAACATAAATATTTCATACATTTTTGTACGCATTTTCGACACATGAGATACCCATACATGTAGGTACAGTACAATATCTTGTAAGTTATACTGCGATAACTACATGCTGTAAGTACAGCATCGCTCCGAGTACCTAGGTATGTATCTAGTACCTAGGTACGGCATCTAGATGCCAAAAAAATTAATTCGATAAAAAAAACGTAGGTAAAACTCTTATTCAGCTACTAGACCGTCATTATTAACACTCTGCGCAATTGCCAATTATTGTTGTATGTAAAAATAAAACATATCTATTATTATTTCTTTTTCATTTTTGTATCGTATTTCCTAGTGCTCGTCAGTACAACTATCTAGATGCCATTTAGTTTGCCAGTGAGCATCGTCATTGTCGGAATAGATTTACAGTAATTTATCAAATGTACTTTTTTCGCAACAAGAATATTGAAAAAGAAAAAAAAAACGTGCATACTAGAGAAATATCAATCACAAAGTACCGGAAGATTGATATTAAAAATCTTTTTTCTCTTATTCTTTTCTTAGGTTTATTAGATCAATATCAATTGTCTTCGATTAATTGACATTTGACAATGTTTACTCGTAAACAACAATAGAGTCGTGGGTAAAATGAAAAGAAAACAAAATTTAAACAGAAATTCGATATCAATCAATCAGTTTAATCGATCGACTTAAATAGAATTAAGACAAGCACAAAAAGGCTTGTAATGAATGAACTGAATGTACGGAGTTGTTCTCATAATATCCGAAATCCTTTCCCCGTGTTATTCGCGTCCGTGCGGAGACAACAACATCCGTGCATTGTTGCCGACACTCGACACCCGATCCCGAGGGATCAATAGCGATCGATGGGATAAACAGCATCGATCTGTCAAAGCACGGGATGCTTGGCGGGCGGGGCGAGACGCGGGGGTAGGATGTTGTGACGGTTCGAGTGACAAAGGTGTTGTATTGATGGGATTAACGTTTTTGTCTTTTTTTTACATTTAGATCTCTAGTGTATTATAATACAAATCATAATAGTGAAGTGTACATTTTGTCGAACGTGTCTTCTGGTTTTCTGTTTTTGCAAGGCCTTCTGTAAAAAATATTTCTTACAGTTTAAATTCCATTGAAATTTCACCACGTCTGAACGCTGCCATTGAATTATTAATTAATTCAAATGTTGATTGCACAATCGTTTACGGCGACAACTTGTGTGTATCTATGAACTAAAAGCCACTTCTATACATTTTTTACATTTCAAATATATATTTAATATGTAGCAACGTAGACATTAAGATAACAATTATAATGTACAGTCGAGTTACTTTGCGGTATTCAACTTACAGAAAAATTTCCTTGTTAATTGCGACAAGCTAAACGCCGCCTCCTTCATATAAATAACCAATTAGAGTGTCACGATGTTTTGACAAAATAAAGTAAAATCTATGGCGTACCTGCACTGTACTCCTGACTACTGTTATCGCCGCTGTCTTTATTGTCCGCTCCGGAAGTTTTACGATCTTTGCCATTCAGACGAAATAATTATTTGCGAATACTCTATTGTTACAACTTTGAGCGTCCTTTTTTCGTCCTAACACATTTAAAAGTGGCATCCTATCGGTTATTGTTTCTCCGTCGACGTCTCAAGGCGTACGAAACGTATAAACAATTGTCTCTTTTAAAGTGGAATACCGCCAAGGAACTTGACTGTACATTCCTGATGAAACATTTGTTACTTAACTCCAAAATTAATATTAAGCAATGATTTACCATAACTTCAAGTACAATCCATACCTAATTTATTTTCAGTTATAAATCATGAATTAAATTTTTGACCTACAATTTCGTAGTTTCTTCTAACCCTCTCGAGATTCTTATCAAGTTAGATGTGCCATTCATTGATTTAGATAATGCGGGCGCGGCCGCACCTGTCATCTGTCAGCTGTCACTTAGTAAGCTGTCAGCGCGCGGCGAGCCTGTCACACAATGGCAGCGGCCGGCGGACGCAATTACGGGTACGCTCCAAAGGCTTTACTCAAATGCAGCTGCGGCCCGCTGTCTACGTGATTGGATGATACAATTTTACTGCTTTTCATGTTTGAAAATATTAGAAATCCTGAAGTATCGTAAGCATTTCGAAGTCTTTTTGCGCGCAGATATATCAGAATAATGACTATTTTTTGAAGTTGTACATAGGTTACACTTATTTTTATGCCAGTAGAGTGACCTGATTACAAATAAAAAAGTAGTCTTTAATATTAGGTTGGCAACTAATAAACCTGCCACTTTTTTCGATCGATTGCTAGAACAATGTAGAAGCTTCTACAGCATTTCACCACAGTATATAAATAGAGCGTG
>DWLR01000423.1:0-26094 GCA_018246295.1 Papilio alexanor hazarajatica
TGTAGCGCTTTGTACATAGCCGCGAAATTCAAAAGACAAAAAGGCGGAAGGGAGATATTTGACAACCTTATATAAATAAGTGCTTCACAGAGGAGCACGTTTTTAAATTTTGATTTACATTATTGAACTTGTAAAGAAACAAAGGGATGTGTTATAAAAAGTTAATTATGGAAGATGGACTTTTTACGATAATTGCAAGTGAACAACGCAATGGCTGATTCAAGGCCAAACGTCGCAACAATGCCCTGAAGCGAAGCTTACCAAAAGAAAAGTGATGGTAAAAGTTTGGCGGTCACTTCACGGTGTATATAACTACAGCTTCTTCTGATGCAAGCAAGCGATAAAAGCAGAAGTCGACTGCATTGGATTCGAAACTCGCAACGAGACAGCCCCGATTCATCAAACGATCTTCACCACTATTGCTGCATGATAATGCAAGACCTCACACTGCTCGAGAAACTGTTTTATCGCTACATCCTCTGGAATCGCCAAACGTTGCCCCAACCGACTACTATTTTTTTAAATGTATAGATGTACAGATAATGAGGGTAAATACTTTAATGAAATAAATATTTTTTTCCTTCGAAAAAAATTGAATATTTCAGTACAAATGGGCAGTTTCGTACTTTAACAAATAGATATAATGATCACTCAGAAATAAGTTAAGGTACTTTTTATACTGTAAAGAAACAAACGGGACACAGTACATTTGATGTTTTAGGATCACGATCTAATAAGATATTTCACTATAGACATGAAATACTAACGGCAACTTACTATTTAAACACGACATTCAATATACATATAAACAAATTCAGGATGTTCGTGATTCAACGTAGTAACATATATCCCTGCTTAACTTATATTACCTAATCGTATAAATAATAAATGGGTTATCCTGTCGCTGGTTCCTTCAAACTGAAAAAAAAAAGAAAGTGGAACTGCAAAGTTATGAAAGTTAATATCTGTGTCGTATCAAAATAAAAAATAAAAAACATAGTGACATCTAGTGAATGCTTTTTGTTAAAATACGAAAAACATCTGACAGTTCTAGTGAAGATCAGCCTTGTTTAAACGACTGATCAATACATATCGGGCTTCGCGCAGGCAACGGTGAGATCCTTTAAACTTTATCAAAATAATTAATTAATAATAATTATTTTCTTAATATTCGGATTTATTCTATTAATATAAAAAAAGCCTATAAATTACCTCAAATAAAGTTGACACTTCGAAAAATTAAAATTATTTATTGATGTAGGTAATAGTCGCATACATATGTATTTATATTTAAATTAGCGTCTCGTCCCCGCTTCGCATGAAAAGCAGAAAATATTATATCCAATATTTTTTCTAACATATCACTTACCGGTCTATGGCTTTTTCAAAAATGAACGTTGTAATTTTTCAGCCAATTTTTAGACAAGTTTAAGAAATTACCCTAAACCGTCCTTGTTAATCCCCGGCTATTAATGAAAACTGTATAAAGATCGACAAACAGAAAGGACTTTGTTTTATTTTATAAGCACGGTTACGACCGGCCTGCGAGCCACGACCTGTTTTCGTTGCGCTTTTGGATTTTTCCCCTTGCGCGTAATTTTATTATTTTGATATCCTCTAAATTATTTGTCAAAATCATAGTGTTAACGACAAAAATATAACCCATATTTAATGCTCGATGTTACTAATGTTTTTTTTTTATAAAGGTTAACAATTAATTAAGTGAATCTTGCACCGAATGATCCACAAATGGAACGTTCGAGGATGCTTATCGCGGACACATCGCTTGAATGTTCGGGGAATAGAAATGGAATGTTCGAGGACACGTATTGCGGACATGTTCCATCGAATGTTCGAGAAATAAAAGGAACATTCAAGAAAAATTCGTACCTAGATATAAATAACCCTCGGAGTAGCAAGCGTGTAGTTCAGATCGAACTGTCGACACGATAACCTAAGTAGATTAACTAAAATAACCATTAATTCATAAGTACTTAGTTAAGTTTTCGTGAATTAATGGTTATTTTATGGGCTTATACATTGCTGTAAAAGTTGTAATTTTAAATAAAACCCCTTGGGAATTGTCAACGGCAATTTTTCTTCAGCGAATAACGAGCCCTAGCACACAATAGTGTGATTTTTTGAAAAGTTAAAGATGGTTATTTTGAGTCAATAACAGAAGATATGTAACCTCGGACTTTTAATTTATACACATTTTTGGAGATCTAGAATTCTTTCCTACATCATTTTTGTGTATGTCCCATGGTTTGCCCTAGGTAAGCCACGAAAGTCAATTTTTTGGTGATTCTTGGAGGTTCCGAAATATGGTCTTCATTTATATGTAGTACAATAAAGATGAAAGTACATATAAACCTTCCGGAATAAGTTATTTGCAAGATGGTGAAAACCGTATCTGAATCCGTTAAGTGCTGAAAGCGGATAAGCGGAGGGCACGGAGAGCAACTTTGCTTTATGCTATGTATAGATAATAATTAATTGTAACTAACAATATCTTATATTTGTAATAAAATATCATTTATAGTGTATAATTTTTTCGTTTTATTTTTCTCATAATATAAATGAATAAAACTGAAATCAACAAGCCTATGATGTTACGTGCAGAAAACAAATGACTTAAACGTTCTTGTGGCAACGCCGTATCTAATTAATTATTTATATAAGTTATATTTAATTTGAAATTTTGTTTTCTATCAATCTTTGGCAATTGAGCAAATTCCAAATCATTTACCGAAGCTATTTAGTAGGTATTTTACTTTTCAAACTAGTAATTTATTTTTTTCGGACAAATTAATGCATATTACATTTTAAAACAGCGAAATTAATTAAAGTGGAGTATAATGTTTAATAATCACACAATTTAATTTGTTATAAAGTCTCATGTGTTATTATTTCAACAGGAACCCGAGGAGGAGGTGAAAATTTGATCTTGTTCTCCGGTCGGACGCGGCAGGAAATAGAAGCTTCGTACACTTTGTATACGATGGCGAACCCCGCTCTACACGACCCGCCGGTAACGCAAGTTCACTTCGAAGATGCGGTCGAGGCACATGTTCCCGGCGTCTTGCCTGAAGCAGCTCCAAGAGCTGAAGACGTTGGTCAGATCGCGACTCTAGAACTGCCAACTTCACTTCCTGAACAGAAGCCGAATCAAAATGTAGATGACGAGGCTTCAACTGCAGCCATGGATTATTCAAGTGAGCAGCCAATAACATTTTATTTTTGGGTTGACAAACATAAGAACACTTGAACAATTTTAGATTAAAAAAAATGCAAGGAGTGCGCGTATTAGTGCGTCGACATTAGCTAATGCAATCGTGCATAACGCATGTAACAGCAAATTTTCTTTACTTTTTTCACATACTTTTTTCATATGATAAGACCAGAAATAAATGAAGCCTTTTTACAGTTAGAAAATAAATTGTGTAACTTGATACATAGTACTCTAACCGTTTACTTAAATATATGTGCAGCCAAAGTGTACAGTTTGTAGTGTATACTTTGGCTTTATTATATATAATTATATCAATTTTATTTTAATGTAGTGATGTATTAAAATTATTTTAAACAATCTTGAGAATTATCTATTTATCTAATTAATTAATTAATTATCTATTAGAATGAATGAATTATCTATTTAGTATTTTAATAATAAATTTATTCGGGAATAAAACTTTTTACAATTTAAATTAGGTTTAACATTTTCTAGATATATCCATGACCGTGTAGTAGCACAATTTGTTCTTAATTAATCAACAATAACCTGCGTAAACCGAAGAGTTTTCATATTCTTACGCGTTTTATTTACTAATTCTACAGTAAACAGAGGAAATGCTAATGAGCTGCCCAGCGTCGGGTGCAATCTTACTGCCGAAGACACTGAAGCAGTTATTACACTGGTCACGCTGGCGAACAACCATCGAAGCCCGCCAGCCAACTCTTCCCAGGCGACTGAACAATATTCCCCCGACGTATCTATACAAGAGGAAATATGGAATCCAGAAGATAGAGACGATGATATCGATACAGCTGAAGCTACTACTATAGAGGTTTCATCAAGAGATTTTGAGTCAGAGGAGACATCAAGCGAGAAGTCTAAATTCGACTGCAACCAATGTGGTAAATATTATGCGACCTCTTCTAATTTGTCGCGTCATAAGCAGACGCATCGTAGCTTGAATTCGGACTTGGCTCAGCGTTGTCGTGATTGTAATAAAGTGTATGTGTCCATGTCGGCGCTGGCCATGCACATGCTAACGCACCGCATGCGCCACGTGTGCCGCGTGTGTGGCAAGCAGTTCTCGCGGCCCTGGCTGCTGCGCGGTCATCTGCGCTCGCACACCGGCGAGAAGCCCTACAAATGTATCGCTTGCGGCAAATCCTTTGCGGACCGCTCTAATCTCCGCGCCCATCTACAGACACACTCTCCCGATAAGAAATTTCAGTGCATGCGCTGCAATAAAACTTTTGCTCTCAAAACCTACCTCAACAAACACCACGAGTCGGCTTGTGCCCGTTTCAGACCTAACACTTTGCCAACAAATCGTTGCAATGAATAATTTCTCTATTCACTTCTTTACACCCTTATATGAGAAAAAAAATCATTATTTGAAATTAGCATAGCAATAAGATTGAAACTTGTAAGCAATAATTGTACCTAACTAAAGAAAAGAAAGAGTGTAAAAAAAATATTCATATATTTAAAAGCTACGTTGGTTTAAATCGGGTAATTTAATAACAAGAGTGCGATGATGCAATTTTGTGATATATCGTTACAATTGCATAGTGATATAAAATCGATCAACTAAGAAGTTACTCTTTGATTACACTTATTTGATATATGTATGTACCATATTCTTATTTTATTTAGAGCTCTTTGCTTCACAAAATGCTTAGTATGTAGAGTTTCATTCATCCATTTTCTTGCAATATAAGATTAAGGATAGACATAGTACTGTTCAGTATTTCATTCGAATGGTGTTTACTGGTATCTTTATCTACATCATCATAATGTCTGTATATTTATTTATGTATTTTTATTTTATGGCTGCTAGACTTTTTTAAACAATTTTAGTTAGATAAATTTATGAAAAGAGTCGAATGGCAGATTTGGACTTACGGTCTATGTTTTTCTATCTGTGCTCTAAACCATTTGGCTCTTAGAGTTGATTCTTATTTTAAATATAATAATATTCATAAATTATTAGCTAACATTTTTATTGAATAAGCATCCATAATTTTATTTTCAACTTCTGTTGTTAAACGATATTTTTTAATTCTAAACCAGTAGTGAAAATAGAGAATAGAGAAATTCTACAATTGTGCTGTCAAATTATTTGCCTTTGTGTTATTTATTTATGTTATTTAAGTTACGCTTCGAAATACGCTTATTTATTAATCACATATACTAATATCTAACTTCTGTAATATGATATCACTGAAACTCGAATGATTATCTTTGAAACCTATTTAGTTTTATAAAATTTTATATGGTTTCAGCGGGTTCAGTGAAAGTCATTGCTGTTGATCCACAAGGATGGCGGTCTGATTCGGAAGAGTCGATCGAGCCGCGCTCGCTGTCCTCGTCCGACTCCGCTGCGGAGCTCTACCACAGGCCCCGTAAGTTAAGACGTAAAAATTCGAGCGACACCTCGCTTGGAAGTATTCGATCCAAGAACCTGTCACTGGCCTGGACACGGTCAACTCAAGCTAAAACGAAACAAAGACGCAGAAGATTTTACCGTCGGTAAGTTTTTGATGTGACTAAACGTACATTGTTAGAATATTATTCCTATTTCATTTTAGCCAATGTAGAATCTCAAAATAAATGTCGATTTTTGTGTACTCGTGTCAAACGCCTATTCTGTCCGGATACAGTGTGAATCTCTATTGAACTTCGTATTTAATTGCTGCTACGTTTAATAACGTAATATAATAAATTATTATAATGCTTAACGGTCTAAATGTTTTTCCTTAAAAATTCTTGACCAATAATTTTTAAGTAACCAAGTAGTTAGAATAAGAAACTTTGCTCTAAACTCAATTATTACCTAAGTGTATGTGATATAGTAGAAGGTCGACTATTTAGTAAATTTTCATTAATTTCGTACCATTCTAGTCCGCTTCATGTGCCGTTTTATCGACTTCTTGTCAATCGTATTAGTCAATTTGTCATGGTATATCATTTCTTTTCATTTAATTAAATAGCATTTTTTTATCCTTTCACCATTTATACTATACGTATATACTTCATATATGTGTGCTTCTTCGTAGTAAATGTCAATTTGTTAAGTGTAAGAAAGATATACCTATGTTTATGTGATTAATTAGTAGGTATGTGAAAAATTCAAAAATGAAATTGTACAGAGTAAGGCTAATATAAATAAGAGTTGATATTATTTGTTAAAAATGTTTAACGCTGAGAGCGTTTTTAATATTGTAAAACATTTATAATCTTACCGTTGGGATTATCAATTTCCTTCTTTCTGTCCTGTCTTCCAATAGTTTTAATGCGAACTTCTCGTTCAGTAGTGTATTCTGCGTTCTTTCATGGTTTTAATACAGGACAACTTTTACCTTCTACATTTTGATTAAAATGCACATTTATCTCAGGGGGCTACCTGCCCGAGTGCTACGCGATTCTAAGTTTCTGACTAGTGATAAGTCGAGGTCGTGAACTCCTAATAATATTTGGAGAGACCTTGTTTCTAATAAGATACGTATCAATATGCGACCCTAAATTAGAAGTTTAGTAATTTTATCAATAAAAAATAATTTTAAAGTTTCAAAGAAACTACCGAAATTTAAGCTACGTTTTAGTTAAGATTATTTTTGTTATTTTCTGTTACAAAAGTTGACATTGGTATTTGTTAACAAATAAACCTTACTTGCAAGAAGGCCATAACAGGCTGTAATACATTTAAGTAATTTTTGCAATTTTTCCAGATTTTTTAATCATTTTATGGAATGCCTTCTAACATTGCATTTTCCCGCAATTGGCCCTTTGTATATAAGGTAACTAACTGTACTATAACTAACTAGTTGTACATAGGTGCCAAAGATAAACGTATAAATTTTTGTTAACTTGTTAAATTAGCAGTAAATTGTATTACTAGCATATTAAAACTAGAGGCTCTCGCTTGTTATGTCGCAAGTGTATAGCAAAGTGCGAGCCTGGAGTACACAAATTTAAAATTTAAATTGTCATCGTCGGCGGCGGCCACCAGGGCAAGCTATGCTGTAAGACTATTGAAATTGATTGAAAATGTCGCATTATATCTTATTTCATTCCTATGTCAAAGTTGATTCGAAGTGCGATATTGTACTTGGCTTAGTAGTTACATATATATAGTTATCCAAAAGAACTAATATATTTTTTGTTAAGCGTAGTCGTATTGTTGTTTTGATAAAATGTAAATTTTTCAATTGCTGAAAATAGTTGGTGTTTAAGTTTGAAATTAAAATATGTCGATAGTTGTCTGTTTACGTTGTTTTATGTTACGTTTAAAGTTTTTTTTTGTGATGTTTAGTAAGCTAAGTACAATTCATTAATATTTTTGTACAACGACTGACATGCAAAAATATATTTTAATGAGTTTAAACCTTTATAAAATTTACGAAATAAAAAGACTTAATTTGAAACATTTTCTTGTTTTTGTATTTATCTATTTTAATTGGCACAAAAACTTTCTAATTAAGTATAAACCAATAACTAGGAACCTATTGGCCAGCGTAAACATTTTCCTTCTAAAGAATCATCTGATGGTAAACATTTATCCCCACAATCACTCGCCCACTGTTTGACAGTGTAACAATCTAAAACTAAAGTAAATCTATGCTATACACAAGTAACTGTACATGTTAGTTTGTCTGTATCTTTGAATGCCAAAACCAAAAAATTTAATACAGAAATAGATTCAATCTTATAAGAGGATTTGCCCAAACTGGTATTTGTATGGTAATAAATGAAACCTTGAAAAATAAGTAGGTAGACGGAGCCTCAGGAACCTGCTAGTGTAAGTTCGTCAGTTAGGTAACTTTAGATGCAAGTAACGATTCCACTCAAAGCGAAATGGAGGAATGTAATTATACTGTATACTGGTTGTTTAGATGAGCGTCAAAGGCTATCTAGATGGTATCTAAAGGATGATGCGAATGTTTGTGTATTTAAGTTATATATTACACATGTGTATTGAACAGGCACAAAGAGTTCGGTAAATCTAAAATCAAGTAAAAAAGTTTGCGTGGTAGAGTCCGCAACAACAATATCTGTTACACGAATGGCCCGCTCATCCGGTGAAATACCACGACCTCACAGAAGACAGGCGTGAAGTAGAAGTATTTTGCGTGTCGTCTGATGAGCGAGGCGCCAGAGGCCTAATTCTAGACCTCTTCCGCTTCCCACGCTTTTCTTATAAAGAAAGGATCGGAAGGGGAAGTGGATTTGACAGAGGGCGGTTGGATAGGAAAATGAGATATCATTTTTCTGTTTATCTCAATCTTTGTCTTGTAGGCAACGGATCTGCAATTCATTAGCTTGTTGCAGTTGCCTATAAGTTGGTCACTTAACATCAGGTGACCTGCATGCTCGTTTGCCAAATCATTTTCTTTCATAAAAAAAAGTCAAAATTGCTTACTACTAGATTTAACAATTTAAAAATTTATGGATGTACTATACTGTGTGCCGGTACTTTCAGGATGATTGATGAAATTCACTTATTTAAGAGGTTTTGAGAGATTTTTTTTAAATTACGGTGTTTTAAAACTTATGTGATGGATTTTATTTAAAAAAAAAACGATGAATACAAAATTCTGCGTGAGATTATTAAGATGCTAAAATGGATGAAATCTTTGAGAACACATTGCTATTTAGTGTTCTCAAAAATTGTAGGTATAAGCAAGATTGGTGTAGTTCATTATTTGCTTTAGAGAAAAATTCACGACTTGGTCAGAAGATTGGGTCCCGTGACGGCCATGCTTCACTGGTAATTATCCGAAAACTTGTAAGCAGCACTCATTTTAAGGATCTTGCTGTAGCTTGCGGGAGTCAGTTTGCTGCAGCTTGCTTCGCTTCGAGCCAACTTGCTCGACGTATCGTAACTAAACAAAATGTAAATGCTCAGATCTAATACAAATTTATTGGTAATTATAAAAAATTACAGGAAAAAACGTGTTATATAAAATGAAATAAAGTTTGTATTGTGACAAGAAAAGAATCAAAAGAAAAATACAAGAAAACAAAATAAAACTCTTAAGTGGCAAACATGAATTTCGTTAGCTTAAAACAATTCTTCAACACTATAAAACGCTTGAATCAGCCAAGATTTTAATTTCCAATATCTAAACGTATATACCTGTTTCAACTATGTGCTTAACAAAAACCGACATGAAACCGTGAAGACAAGGTAAGTTTAATATTTATTTTAATATGAACTGAGATATGTTTACGTAAAGTTTAAAAGTAAAAGAACCCAATTGACTTTCTATCAATATTGTAGATAAAAACGTACTATAGACATTATTATAGATTGAATGACGTAAAATACTGCCATGGCATTTAGTTAGCTTGAGTTTATAGTCATTAGTACTTGTATGTCACTTCGTTTTATTGAGATGGAGCACACTTAGACGCTTAACCACAAAAATCATCTGATATAGCCACACACTTCCAAATGAATCTATGGTGCATTCATTTATTTAACAAATCTATATAAGTTTATATTTAAATAATACGTGAAGCAAACATTTTCTGCGTTTCGTCTGAGGAGAGAGGTGTTGGAGGATCAATTCTAGAACTCTTCTTCCTCTTCCCAACCTTTTATGATAACGAAAGGATGAGAAGGGGAATTAGATTTGATCAAGGGGGTGGGGTTGAAGAAAAAGAAAACATTATTTTTTCTGTTTATCCTCCCATCTGTTCTGTCATTAAAAGTAGGCAACTCACCTGCAACTCATTAGCTTGTTGCAGATGCCTATGGACAGCGGTCACTTAACTCTAGGCGAGCCGTCTACTTGTTTAGCATTTTTTTTTATATTGCGCATATTTTTTAGATTTCACATACCGCTATATGTGAGATCTAAAAAATTTAGTTTTTGTAGAAGAGAGGAAGCTAAAATTTTATTATACGAATTATATTAAATAAATAAAAAATACTCATTGGTATCAATCTTGCGAAAAGGAAAATCTTGCGAAAAATACAAAAAAGCAATCTTGGCACACCTCCCTCGCTTCTTCTTCATCCTTACATCTCCGCATACATACTCATCGGCTGCGGGTTTTTTTTTTATAGAATAAGGGAGGTAAACGCTCGAACTTTATTCCGGTTCTCAATGGCGGTACCATGAGAAACATTAGCGCGAGCCGTGTACAATGCATCACCGGTGCTATCATCTGCATAGCAATGGATGTTGCTTATTTGAAGCATGTCATTGAAAAGCAGAAGAAACAGGATGAGAGACAGTACACAGCCCTGTGTCACACCAGCATTTATGGGTTTAGGGTCCGAGCATGCACCGTCGACTACGACCTTAATGCTACGACCCTCTAGGAAGCTGGTAATCCAGTGGCATAATTTCTCAGGCAGCCCATAGGAAGGTAGCTACGAGAGAAGCGCTTTGTACCACACCCGATTAAAGGCATTGGCCACGTCCAAACTAACTGGCAAGGCATTCGGGGGCAAACGGTAGGCCCCTTGCCTTCGATTGCTATTGCCCAGTGATGAATCAGGTATGCTAGAAGATCCGTACTGACGATCACTAATCAGCTGGGGCTCTTCTAGGTACCTCATGAGCTGTCAGTTGATGGTCATTTCCATTTTTTTCGAGGTACGAACACGGAGGTAATGGCTATAGGCTTGTAGTTGGACGGATCAGACCTGTCGCCTTTCCTCGGGATCGGGTGACTTATAGCATTCTTCCAAGATTTCAGGACAACGCCTAAGGAGTAGGAGAACCGGAAAAGACGCGTTAAGACCGGTGCCAACTCAGGAGCACATGACCTAAACACGATGGGGGGGAATTCCGTCTGGCCCGCTCGACTAATGGAGGAACTGGATTTTGGACATAGAGGTCAAATAATCTTTGACATCCAGACTCTAGTTGGACGCCAATAGTGAGCCCAGAATATCAGCCTTCTCTTCTGCGGTATGGAATAACGAGTCGACCCCCCGGCGCAAAGATGGTAAATAAGGCGGACAGAAATTCCCTTGGCCAGCCTTGGCAAGAGACCAGAACGCACGAGTTCTCGAAGGAAGGCACACTAGCCTCTCTCCAATGCTGGCCACGTGTTCCGACTTTGCCTTGGCTATGAAGGACCTGGAAGCAGAGTTATACTTCTTTTTGAGGACGTCGGTATTTACATCCCTAGCTGCTGACGCTTCAGCCCAGGCTCGGTAAAAATCCTGCTTGTAGAGTGACGCTAATTTGCAGGATCGACTAAACCAAGGCCGGAAACTGCCGCCGATGGGCACCACAGACGACAGAATAAAGAGTTCCATCCCCTGAAGCACGACATCAGAAACAGAATCGGCAATGGCGTCGGGATCATTCAGATTGAAGCAGACTTGCTCCCATGGGTAGGATGCATAAAAATATCGCATCTCGTCTCAATCCGCTGACCTGAAGTGCCACTCTCGGCGGTGCCATTCGGTTTAAACCGAGGTTGACTCAAGATGGCCTTGGTGGTCCGGATCAGGCAGTGATCTGACGAGCCCAAGGGGGCGTCGACAGAAACCTTATAGCTGTTCGGATGTACGGTCAGCAGAAGGTCTAACAGGGAAGGTGTATGATCATCCACATCTGAGATTCGCGGAGGCGAGGTAACCAGTTAGATCATATTCCAAGGAAAAGTTGTGGACAGATCTCCCCGCGTGGTCGGTGGTACGTGAAGCAAGCCATTCGGCGTGGTGGGCATTGAAGTCACCGAGTACCACGACTTCTACGCATGGGATCTGTTCCAGAACAGACTCTGTAGCCATTTGGACTTGCTCCATGGCTCGACCTGTTTTGGAATTACCACTATGGGACCTATAGAGGCACGCATAGACTCGCGGATGGTCATCACTATCTACACGCAGCCACAAAAAGGATAAGTCCGTTCCATCAAGGTTACCGCGGCGACGAAATCTGTTCTCCTTCCTTCTCTAATGTACGCGCAGACCCTCGCCCTGGGTACAAAGGAATGTTCTAGTTTGTACTCGGGGTAGGAAAGATACGAGGTGTCAACAGGAGAAAATATCTGTGTCTCAGTTAAAAATAGCAAGGCCGGCTTGGCCGTCTCAAGATGGTAGTGGACGACATCCAGGTTGGAATGGAGTCCCCTGATGATACAGAAACGGGCTGCTGAAAGGGGTAACAGCGAGCGGAATTGTGCCCTCCTCAGAATACGCAAGGCAACCCAGGTGGGTGTCTGGGTGCAAACGCGCGAAGGAGGATTCATCACAATCAGTGGTTCAGGTTACCTCCTGGGGTAAACTCTCTTTAAATCCCACTGACATGCTAATATAAAGGGCCGAGAGGGGGGGGGGGGAGGTTGGCCTCGGGTACCTCACTCATATGACGAAATGCGGAATTACTTCCATTTAACGCTGTTTTCTGTGGGGTAGTGATATTCCACCTATCGAGCGGGTCATTCGTGCAGCAACAGACGCTGCTGCGGACTCTACCACTTTTATATATTTTATGTATTCATTATATCACCTTACTTTAGGATGCCACTAATGTGATACTTATACGTCCCCTCCAACACTGCCAATCACCTTTGATTCAGCCTTTCAAGCCTTTCAGCCTGCCAAACCCAGATCTCGCTTCTATACATTAAGGTGGGAGTTTCTACGGCATTGTGTATTTTCCAGACGTGCCTTCATAGACACATGTCCCATACATTTTATTTCCCGCATTCACTACCCGCTCAACATCTTTAACATGTTCAAATGTCTACTGAACATACATTTCAAATATACGAACTCTTGCACCTGTTCCCATCTTTCCCATTAACGCTTATTTCAATTAATTAATTAATTAATCTTACTTTTTTTCTTTTTCAAACACCATGACTTTCGTCTCGTTTACGTTCATCTTCATACCTCTCTTTGCCTTCCAGTGAAACAATTATTAAATTCAGCATAAATCGTATGTCCTCCACTGATGACGTAAGCAAGAGCTCGTCGTCGGCGTGGAAGAGATTTTACAACTGACTTATAGATCTGTTAAAAAACCACCTTCTTCGTCACATAAAGCTTTCAAGGATTGATCCGTAAAAAGATTGAACAGCGACGGAAATTTTACACAGTCCTTACATCTTGTATCTTATGTATTGGATGTTAAACCAGTCTGAGTGGGCCCCGTCAATCCTAACAAAATCGGTAAAATCTCTATTCTACCGATTTTGTAGATAAAGAAACGACTAACGAGACTTTAACTTACATACGAGTACTAGATCACTGTTCAATCCATGCACAACAAAGATTGATAAGGCAAGTGTTCACTGCGTTTTGTACAAACTCAGAAGTACAACTCACGATTCGAAAGACAGAAATGTATGTATTATCAAGGGGCAAACCCGGTCGCCTGTGTTAAGTGACCGCTGTCGCCCATGGACATCTACGAGTACAACCCCAGAGCAGCCCAATGTGGGCTGCTGTAATATATATATATATAAATTATACTATAATTAATAACGTTTAATTATGTTTATGGCTTATAATTTTCTTATATCCTATTTTTTTCTTCAAAAAAAAAAAACTATATTTGTCTGCTCAGTAGGAAATGAAAAATATTAATTAGATTAAAATTATTCCTTGAATGTTCTGCGTTCGCTCAATACGACAAATTTGATAATTGCTGTATCCTAATGGCAAGCCGCATGATGTACTTACTTCCGCGTTTAACTCAGACTTACAAGTCTAATGGAATGGTGTAAAGCTTTATATCACTTTAACCGTAGGGTTTTAAAGTGTACGTGATCCATAAGACTTCCACACATTTATCAACTTCAACCGTATAATATAGTGCTCATCTCTAAACTATTAAGTTTTCAATCCCAAGTCCTTCTTTCTCTATTGTGATTAAGGAAGCATCGTTTTCATTATATTAAATATTAATTGCAACGATACTTATTCTGTATTTATAAATAATGGTATTTTAATCATCCTAAAATCCATTGTCTTATTTTAACTTATGAACATTGTCGCCACTTAACGATTAAAACTGCACTTTCTGGAAATAATGATAACCGAATAAATAACGATTGCGTATTTAAATATTTCATAAGACATTATGAAATATTTAAATACGCAATTATTATTACGGTGCCTAATAATTAATAGATATATTAATGCCAAACACAAACATTCTCACCCCAAAAATATTCAAGACGCCCACTCTGTATGGATAATAACAGTTACATGTTAATCAACCAACCTCCTATTTAGGGAACTGAAACAACGAAAATGTATCGAATGTTTTAAAACAAAATTGTTATACATAGATGTTAAAATATATAAAATGTAGATGGTAATGAAAAAGCTTATAGAGTTTATAACATTTGTTAGAAAAAAAAATATTTATTACGTTAATCCCATCATTGTAAAGTCTCTATTTAAAGGTGTTTAATATAAAATTTAACGTAATATGTTTATATTATAATTAATTTAATACTAATATTTATTTCTTGTAGTAGATGTACTGCACTGATAGACTGTGACCTTATTTACAATTATATTTATTTTTAATATATTATATCGATGTGCTTAGTTTATTTTATACATACATAATATATACAAATATCAAACAAATATCTTAGTTGTTGCATACATTATTTAATAAAATAGTTAAAAAAGTTATTTTAAAGTTTAGACAAATATACACCATTAATATTAAAATTTTTAATATTAAATACTCAGTATGAAAGAGGAATACATATAAATTTTATCTAAAAATATTAGCAGTCATCACGTTGTGGATATTTATAAAAAATAATTAGAATACTCAGTAACTGTGTAACATCGAAAAAAGCAATAAATTATTATAAGAAAAAACTTTATTCTTAATTAAATTAATAGTTCTCGGGAAAATAATTGTGTTTTTTTTATTTATTAACCCCCTATAAAACTGTAGTAGTATAATTCTCATGTGGATATTAAAGTTCGTTGAAAATCGGATAGAAGAAGCAGTCGCTAAAAGGTAAAAAGTTGGAAGACTATCATTTTTTACCATGTTACACTATTTTTTTAATCCAAATTATGTTCGGGAATATTCATAGTCTTCGAACATGACAACTATTATAACCATTTTATAAAAAAAAAAAAACAATAGCAGTGGCAGAGTTACGAAATGATGGCAGCCGTTGCATGAGAGTCGGCATGATCGGAGTCGAATCGTGACGTCACTGAATATAGTGTGACGCATAATAGTTATGTTTGGTTCCACGAGTGAAGTACTGGAGGCCTCAACACTCTTCTCCTTTTCATACCTTTCCTTATTAACCTATGTCCTTCATTAAGGCCGACAACGCATTTGTTTATTACAAATGTGTAAGGGAGATCACCGCATCGTTGGGTAAACTTTGTATGTTTCCTCTTTCTTCAAAAAAATTTATAAATAAAAAAAAATTATCTACTTATTATTCTCAATGGTATAGCTGCCTCGACAATCGAGAGGATGTCGTGTTTTTCATTTTAAGTTCATCCATTCAACAATGCCCAAATGTTCATTGCTGGACTATCCCATCTAAACGTAGATTTTTTAATACTCAGTGCTTTTGTTTAAATTATGCACTTGAAGATATTCGGTCTGGTAAATATGTCAACGTTGCTGTCCACTCCATATCTTCTATATACATTATATAGAATAGAAATTGATTGGATTATACTTCACTCATGTGAAAACTATTGAATGTATCGGAAAAGTCTATAACCAATCAACGCAGAATCGGTTATTTATTAATAATTATTATTAATTTTCTGGAATTCCGTTGATCGTTTCCCTTTTTTTTGGATTTCCTTTAATGTTTATTATTTTGGTGATAAAAACAAAAGACGTTATCATTTTTACTAGAGGTGTTAAAAGTAACGAAACATAGCGTACCCGTACGCATTCGTTACTATAATAATTAGTATTCGTTACTGTCGTATCTTTACGTTACTCGTTACTTTTGATACACAGGTGTCGCATCAGGTCGTGTCGCATATTGCGTACGGTATAGCGTTGACGTCGCGTCGATGGTACTTTGTAGAAAAAATACTTATACGATATAGACATCGGTTTGTCGTCTTGTGTATGTAAATTTAAATTTGATTTGATTCAATACGTAAAATGGTATTAACTACAAGTAAACTGCATTTTAAGTACCCCAAGGATCTGATGGGAACCGCTGAATATGCAACGGATTTACTATTTCGAATATTTGATCCGTAAATATGTATTGTCACAATAACACCGCAATCCGTCATTGCACTCGTCCGCATTGACTAAAAAAAAGAGACAAATATTTATATAATAATAATTTAATTATTTATGCATCTATATAATTTATAAAAACACTTTTAGGAAATATTGTCATTTCAATAATTTCAATTTTATTATTAAATTTTGAAATTTGTTTTAAAACTAAATAAAAAGTAGTTAATTTTAAAATGAAAAAGTAACGTCGTCTATTATGCGAGTAACGAAATACATCTTTATAACGTTTCGTTACTGGTTACTAGATGGCGTACCCGTTACTCAGTACCGAATACATACGGTTACGGTTACTAATTTTTACCTTTAACTCTCAGGAAAGTGGACGCGTGACGGCAAGTATAGGTATTACTACTACATATTAGTAGCCTTTTACGATAAAGTAGGAGAACGTAAATTACTACATATTCGGAAACTTTGTTAGAGCATCTTTTCGTGTTTTTAAATTAATATAATTTGCATCAGTAATTCAATTTTTAAATTATATAGTCCTTTAAATGTTGAATTTACAGTAATACATATAATGTGGCAGCATAATATTTGGAATAATGACTGCAGTAAAGTATTTACTGACTTTTTGGCGTTGTATTAATGTGCCGCGCCTATGCAAATTACTCTTAAATAAAGTATTTTATTGATTGAATAAAAAAATCCTTGAAATCACGGAGAACTCGATGGCAAATTAACAAAATTAAGTTTAACACGAAATTAACTTTTATTATTAATAAAGAGATTATACAAGAGATATTATTTTTTAGTATAACAAGCATGGTAAATGATCAAGATTAGAAATCATGTAATAAACGATATGAAGAGCAAAATAGAGGAATATAAAACTACTGTGTTTAATTTCATTTATGTAAAGAGAGTTAAATAATGTTTGAGAGAATACTTGGAATACTTCAAACATACTCGGTGTACGTCAAAATTATCAGGATGGTATAAAAGCAACAGGGGCGACTGTTGCATGAATGGACCGACTCGAGCGGGGAAGTATACGACTTCGTAGAATCCAGAATCGACGGAAAATATTCTTAATTTACAGAACACCTGAGCTAGTCGCGATGCGATTTTATTTTTTAGTGAGTAAAGTATCTAGAACTGGAAATTCCATTTCTTTACTTTTTCTTAATCGATCTCTTTGTTGACAGTAATTTTTATGGACAGTCGTTTTCACTAAATCGCGTAATCATTTCCAAAGTAAATGAACCTAAGTAATTTAAGTATAATCGCGGGTAGAACAGTCAACGTGTTAGCAACAGGGGCAACTGTTGTGCGAATGATTACAGTTATACTTTTCTCCTCAAACATGCAGAAGAGATTATAAACCTCTTGAACTTTATAACTTTACTATTTTCCAGCTTTTTAAAAGATATGATAAAGAACTTGCAATACAAATGAATGTAATCAACCAGTGGAGAAGGAAAGGAGATTACGACCATTCAAATTACAAGAATAGTTTGTGAAAATTGAAGGTAACAAAGAGAAAATGTTTCGAATAATATTCTATAGTGAATTTATGATGAAACCTATGCAAAGCTACTTCCCGCCCGACTACAGCTCAAATTGTAGACGGAGTACTAAACCGCCGCACTGTGTAAATTCCAATTGTCTGCTGATTTCACTGCTTGTAGTTCAGTTTAATAAACTATTCCCGACGTCGAGATTTTGCGCTGTTGTGGTGAAAATTCTATACAAGTACGACTACAACGTTATAGAATGTTCTTGGCAGTGCGCAATATAATTTTAGTATTTTAATGACTGTATCGTTTGGTTTAGATTAAAAAATATTCTAACTTTAATAAGCAAAAAGTTTTTCTTTCTTTCCTCTAAAGTCTTTCATTGTATGAGTCACCGTGGAGATATAAAATGGGGATATTTTACGATGACATGCCTATTGCGAGACATTGAATGGTTAGACAAATGGCATAATTAAGAATTGTCTAAATTTTTTTTAATTAATATTGCACTGTATAATTATTTTGTTAATAATATTCAGATATTCTTTTCATTTTCAAAAGATAAAAACAACAACATTAGTATGACGATTAGGCAAACTCCATATTTAGTCTAATTCAATCCTCTAGTATAAGGTGAAAGTTTGTGAATGTGCAACATAATAACATAAGTTGTAAAGGTGATTGAGCGTGCTCGAGTTGCATGTTAGTTCCTTAGCGCTCCCACTGGTTGATCGCGCGCGTCGCGGTCCCTTAAAGTATCCCTCCAAGTTGGCGCGGCAAAGTTTGTGCGAAGTGGTGTTGTCCGCCCGCCGCCCACATCGATCGAACCCGCGGCGCGCGCACACCCCCTGCTGCATATATACCGCGCGCTTACCGTGCACCTTCCACAACGCAAGAGAACGCGCGCGATATCCCACAACGCCGCTCGCCCTCGGCGCCGCTCTTTCTCTTTTCTCTCTTTTTCTCTGTTCGTCTGTTTCTCGCTGATGCGGCCGCGCTGAAGCCGATGCAGGCACCGCCATGCCGCGCTGCCTCATGGCCAAGAAGTGGAAGGCGGCTCCTGCAGCGGAGCTGGCCGACGACACGGACGAGGAGATCGACGTGGTGGGTGAGGGGCGCGGCCGAAGCCCCGCGCCTGCCGCCACCGCACCGGGTCCTTCGCCCCGAGATCCTGAGCCCACGCTCCTCTACAACGGTAAGCATAATTTTTTTATTCATGCTCTGCCACAGCATTGGAAACCAGAGTGGAGTGCCATCACATCACAGTGACCCGACGAGTACCTACGTATACGAAAAGGAGCCCAAAAACTCTTCCATTATTTCTCTCTAGCCAGTAATCTAGCCCAGAAGATGAACAGCCAACGATATTTGGACTGGAGCTGAGCTACGACAGAAGAACACGTTTTTTATTTTTCTGAGTTCATAGCGTAATTCTTAAGTCTTTCGCAAAGTGTACTATTTTGTTTATAATAATTCATTAATGCTTTGCCGGACGCGATCGCCTGATATTTTGCGAATTAATCTTTTAAAAACAATGATTTGCTTTATGAAAGTCTATTAAACAAATGCTACGCGCTACGCTAACAAATTTTCTATTCTTTTATTTTTTACTATACAATTTAAAAAGGCAAACTCCTAAAATAATTTTCATACAAAAAACACACTGGACACTCGAACTTATCGTTTTCATTAGTCCAAGCTACCTCAATATTATAAGAAAGAATGGAGAATAATTAATAAGATTCCAAATACATAATTATTACACAACCAATACAATGAAACAAACACAAATATAATAAGATATTAAATGTTTAACAGTATTCCACAGTAAAAATTCGCGTTAGAAAATATGTGTAAAACACAAAAAAGCGACTTAAATTACCTTGAAATCTAATTGAAAAGTTAGTACAATCAAACTACCTCAGATAACTAAACAATCTTTCTTTTTCCATTATTTAGGGTTGGGTCCCTTACTTTTTATGTGGATTTAAAAAAATAAACAATATTCGGTATATATACATATAATTCAATTGGTCAATCATTCTAAATATATAAAGCGTTCGAACAACATTTTCTGGTTTTTAATTTCAAAACTTTATACACACTAAACTGAATTGGCTTCAAATTAAATACTACGATAACCGTTATCCAAAAATACTATTGGTGTTAGTGAAAGGAGATATTTGCAATTTCATTTTCACACAATGCGAAATATAATCAAGGGTATACTTGTACGAGTAAGTACCCAAAACACTGCCAAAAGTCTAAATTCATTAGGTTAATGTTAAAAAGATTTATCGAAGAGTTATTGACCAGATGACTTCAATACAACAGATATTTCTAGATCTATAGAGAGATCTAAGGTTTACAGATCTTTGTTATAGGAATTTTTTTAAACATACTATCCTTTAGTGGCGTGCCCAGGTTTTCAGAATAGGGCAAGCCAAGAGATACGTTTCTCGTTTAATCTTGAAGTAATTAGGAATCGTCAAAAGTAATTTCACAAAAATCCTTAGGCATACTAAACACGATCCCGTAGCCCGGTGCATATGCGCTAGCGGAACATTGTGAGGTTTCATTTCCTCTTATTAAAGAAGGGCATCCTAGAATTGTAGGGCAAGCCAGGCTTTTTGGCTTATATGACAGTACCGCCATACTTTAAACCTATTCTTTTAGTAAATTGTAGTGCGTACCAAACATTTTACTATGTTAACATTTTTACTTCATCTTCGTTGTTATTTGAGCCGGCATTCATTCATCCACTGCTGTACGTAGTCGTCCACCATTGATCGCCATAAAAATCGGTCCCCTGTCGTCCTCATCCAGTACACTCCAGTAACCTTCACCAGATCATCGGTCCATCTTGTGGGGTCCTACCTATCCTGCGTAAACCTGTACCTGGCTGCCATTCTTGGTCCTTGCGGCCTTATCGGCCATCCGTTCTTACTTGGACTAAAATAAATCAATGACTTTTACTTGAAAAGAAATAAAAACATAAAAGTACAGATTGGATCTTCAACTTACAAAATGTTTCACTACATTGGCCACACGCTTCATAACCGTGGCTATAATAAAAATCCACATTTATAAATCCACAATTAACGTTCAAGATGTGACGCTAACTATATCTATCATAAACAGTCTACATCGTAATATTTTCTGTATGTTGCTGTATTTATTTTACGAGGATCTATTACCGCTTTACGGCATGTGGGACTGTTGCGTTTAGGTCAAAATTTAACGAGAAGATTTAACCAAGGCAAAACGTATTATCCTATTAAACATTTGAATCGCATCTCTTACAAAAAAAATCCTCTATTTTATGACATTTTATAAAACATATCATGCAAACAATTGAAAATAATTTTTACGAACGGATTATATCAAAAATACAATGATTGTCAAGTTTTACTCACGTCGTAATAAACAATGCACTACACCAGTTTTCACATTAATATATTGTAGAAAAAGTTTGAGATTAAAAAATAAGCAAGATCAAGATTATAATTTTGGATGTGATTGTTCAATCAAATTAAGATGTTTACTTCAAACGGACATGAAAACCTCCGAATTTTAAGTTGCCGAATGCTCAGAGGTATAGTTGTGAAGAAGCGAGAAGGATGTAAAAAATATCTTAAACTATACTGTTCAATATTTTTATTCTCTGCGTGTACTTATTCAATCATTCCTTCAAAATTCATTGTTTCCTTTTGTCATTGGCATGGTTCTCTTATCGTTATTTTTATGTCGGTTTTAATTTAGTTCTTTAAAAAACAAAGCAATTACTACACAACAAATAGTAAGACTAAATGAGTGTATGTGTTGTTTTATAGGTAATTATTCTGTGTGTATAAATTATTCTATGGAACGAGACAGCGTCTGAGGCAACTTTTGTCACCGCAACAAAAGAAGCTCGCAGTCATTATTTTAATATTCTTCTTCATTAGAACGCTACGCCTCTCTTTATTGATATAGCTTTCTTTGTGCACCAGTCACATGAAAACTATTAAATGTATCTGTATTAGACTCCACCATCACCACCACCAATCGACGCGGAATCGTCCGTAGATTGACCTATGCTATATTTTTGAATTCTGTTCATCCTTTGCCTTTTCTTCGGACTTACTTTTATATACTTTTTTCTAGTGATAAGTTACCATTTTACCGTTGTAAGTTACACTCAGCGAAGAGGGCGCGTGACGGCAAGTAAACGTGAAAATAAAGTTTCTTTTTGTTAGCAACCTTTCAGTATTTACTTTGTGCTGAATATGTAGCTTTAATAGCTTTCATATACGTATAATATACTAAAGATCAACTAAAGAATCTTGCTCAAAAATTAGAACATCTTTAGTTATTTGAGAATCGCATAAACATAAGAAACATGTAAGTATCGTTCCCTGCTAACTAAAAGTACCTAAGGAGCTTATCTTAAACCACAACAGAAGTAATGCATAAACATTTCAAGGTTTTAAGATCGCTGGAGAATTATCAGACATATGAAAACTGTATAATTCACTACTATAAATAAATAACTAAGAAAAACCGGCCATAGCGTGATGCTATCAATGATATCCTTTAAGCTGATTGAAAACTTAATAAACTGTTATCCAAGTAATCTGCTAACTCTAATAACACCTAATGTTATATCAAAGTTGAATATAAAATTTAGTCCTCTTTGCTAAAGCAAAGAGATAATAAAAAGATAATTAAAATTAAGCTCTACCAATACCCACAAACGCTCAAAGTAGATTTAAACCAATTTTATATCCCAGTCTACGTTCAAAATAGATTTAAGCCAATTAACTTATCTACCAAACAAAGTGGAAATAAAGCAAAGGTTACTTTGAAAATCAATTTAATCTAAAATGTCTTAAAACATGTTCAATTTTAACCAAAGAGGACTTAACGTGAAATATGTATCATAGACTATAAATTGGTTTCAAGTCTCGTCCTACGTACAAAACTTATAGAAAAAAATTAAACTATATAAATTGCTATCCTTAAAAATAGCTTTATTTATTCTGGCATATTTGTTATGGCTACTTCAACGATGTCTTGCCGTTTACCTCCAGTATTTTATTTACAACTGGGGTTGTCAGTCCTTAAGTATAAAAACAAATTTATCTTTTTGATCTGTCAATCCTAAAAGTCTAAATAAAGTCAATTTAAAACATTTTTTTTAATACTGTTAGTGGCCTAAAAAGTTTACATTGTTTATACCATACAAATGTGTGACCAGGCACCGCAAGGGATTACACAACTTTCCCTACTTATACGAAGAATGGGAAAGACAGATTATTATTATTTCATGCAAAAATCAGAGGACTTAATAGGAAAATTTACTATACAATGTAACTGGTTGTTTATGGATATGTTAGAATCAAAATTTTGTAGATTCTCTTTATGTAAATAAGTACTACAGCCAATAATACTATCGAATCGGTAACTAACACCTATGCATTGGCTTTTTAGCTAAGATTGAGAAGAAACTAATGCTTGACAACAATCCCACCGATGTAATCGAAAGATAGTTTTGCATTAGCCTATTCGGTCTCTCTCTCTCTCTTTCTCTCTCTCTCTCTCTCTGTTCGTGTTTTCCTCGTTCCTGAGGGACACGAGCTCTCTTCATGATCTTCTGTCTTACAGTCTTTTTCCCACTTTGTGCGGTCCCCTGCATAGCATTGTAGTTTCGAGCATATCACATATTAACCTATCCACTTCTCTTTTAAAGGTATCCACGTCATAATTTGAGGGAAAAAATTGCAGATTGATTTTATTTAATTGCATTAATTGATAAGAGATAAATTCTTCATTTCCACTATCTGATTTATTCTAATAAAGTATCCTCTTGAAAGTATTTTTAGTGTTTAAAAGTCTTACGATGAAGCACTTACTACTAAAAAAGAAAGTTTTTATGGTACCTATTTTACAAAGTTTAATTAGCGCGAGAGAGGAGAACGCTCTTGCACCAATTGTTAACGCTTCCTTAACCGAGAGCGTGGCTTCAACTTACTTGTTTGCTATAAAAACAAAAATTCTTAAAGATTCTTGGAACCTATTTTGTGTGTCAGAGTCTACGGAATAGCATAACTATACCATTGAAATCAAGCAAATTTTACGGATTTCACTTTTATTTTTTATATTTATATTCAGTTTTGAGTACTTTACAGCACTCACGGTTACGGCAGGGGGGGGGGGGCTGGTACTGTTCATACTAAACTCACTTATAGTATTATAAAAAAAAAAACAATTTTTTAACATGAGTATAACAACCCAACATAACCAAACACGGCACATGACCAAAATAAAACTGCTTAGTGTGTACGGCTAATGTGTACGGCAAGAGAAAGAGATAATTCCAGCAGATTTTCTTTTTGCTGCTTTCTAAATTTGTCTCGATCTTTATCTATATGTACATAAGAACTGATCTATTAATATTAATCCACTCAAATAACGACCTGCCGACGTAAATGACATTTGTCCTATTAGATACTTAATTATGTATTAATTATATATTACGTCTGGTGGGAGGGCGAGAGTAACGAAATAATTTTACATACAGAGGAGGTCGTGTCATCGAAAAGGTTAAAAAAAGCTTTATATCAAATGTAGAAGAGTATAGATCTATAGCAATAAAGAGCTATGTTACTACACGCCTGTCCTTCTGGGAGCTTATGTCACTTTATCTCGTCAACTAAATGTTGTTGTTTGTATCTACATTTTATAAACAAGACAGATATTTTATGGCATATTTTTCTCAGTAGGTATGATATAGTTTAACTATGCAGATAGAGGGATTAATAGTGCAATATTTAAAATCAACAGCGAGCGCTAGTACTTTGTAATTAATATCATATTTAGTTAATATTTCCTTTGAAATTAACGTATAAATTAAATCACGTAACTGATATGGCTATTAATTGTGATGTACTTTGTACGTGGTCCATTATTAATCAACGCTAGTGCCACCCCCCGTGCAATCCCCTTTGCAAATTGGAATTCGGACATGACGTTTTAATTACACCGCCATTAGGTGATTCAAAGCCGAATACCTACGAGTACAGGCAATGGGTAGTGTATTGAGTACTATGGAGCTTTGAAATGAAACGGTCGAATAATCACACAGGAACGCTGGCCTGGGGGTTCGGGAGGGGCGTAGTGTACACTGCGCGCCGGAATTAAATCTTGATTTGGACTGCAAATCGGAAAATGTATGCTTTGATGTTATATGAATGGAAAGTATTATTGGATTCAAAGCCTTTGAAATTACCTGAACCAAACGCTATGCGCCATGAAACATTTTATATTCAGTTGTAGTTTAATTAGTTGCTATAGAATTTCAATTTATTTGGTAATATTTTTAGATATTTTACTTTTTAAAACTGGGAAGATTTTAAACTTTCGTAGACATTACGCGCAGTGGTTTGGTCATTTGTGGAAGTATAAACCAATCCCACTTAAGCGGTTAGTTTTTATAAAAGTTTTGATTTTTTATTTAAAAAAAAAACTAGGTGTTTAAACTGTTGAGATGCATGCCGCCTAGAGTAACAGACGTGACGTAGCGGTTCCTGATCAAGAAGAAAACTTCTCTTTTTAATCTCACGATGTCAATTTTAATGTGTAAGTTAAGATCCAGGATATAATTACAATTGTACGTAACACTAATTCTCAAAGTTTCTATCACTAGTCACTTAGTCGGACAAGTAATTCAATTTTTTTACAATTTTAAATTTAAAAAATCTGACTAATAAAATCAAATAAAAAGGAATAAAGACTTTGTACGATTAGACTGTGATAATATTTTATACAATTAAAAAACTTAAAAAAACAATTTCATTTGTAGTAATTTACAAAGAAAATTGTTTTTAGCAATATCGCATAGTTAAACGCATAATTACTGCGGTGTTCGGTGCAATCTTTGGACAAATACAAAGTAATTGAACAATCTGTACATATATAAATAATATTATAAAATTAAGTAGATACTGCTAGGTATGTACTAATACTACAATGAATTATTATTTATCAATTGAAATAAAGAAAAATCACACTTAATATAAAACGTACTAATGTTGATTCAAAAGCTACTTTAATTAATTCGATGTATTTATTATATTATTATTTGTATTATTATTATTATTATTATTATATATTATTATAT
>DWLR01000424.1:0-26079 GCA_018246295.1 Papilio alexanor hazarajatica
CACCTCAAATCCGGTGAAACTGTAGATGCCTCCTCCAGGCAAACAGTGGCAAGTCAGTCACAAAAAAAAAAAAAAAACAATATTAAAATATTTTAGACGGTTTTTGTAATCATTTGCCCAAATTACTATCTAGTTTAAGTTAAAGTTTTTTATTCTGAGTAATTTATACAAATAGTTTCAAATGTTAGAACAGTAAAAATATTTTTATTGTTCTAAGATTATTTTACAATTCAAGATTATTTTACTTTTTAATCTAAGATTATTTTATCTATTTTACATTGCTTTACACTAAGTATACCACTTTTGTTTAGTCTTAGATAATATTACACCCACACGTAACGCTAGGAAATATTGTAGTTGACTATTTATTGGCTTACATACTTCTACATGTTCATTTTCAGCTCCGTTCTGGTGAACTTAAATACTCTATATTATTGACGTGCCTCTGGAAAACATGCAGCATTGCTTACACTATTAAACTTAAAAGACTTAAAAACTATTTAAAAATAAACGACGAAACGTGTTGTTTAAATAAAGGGAAAGATTTCTTGGATTCGACAGAAGAAATTATGGCCGCAACTACCAACGCCTTATTATATCAAAGAGAACTATTGCAGGTTTACAAGAAATTATTAATTGGGCACACAATAGCCCAAAAGAGTTAAAGTACGACAACCTTTTTAGTAAAATTTCGACAATATTTGGCAGTGAATCACCGTCTTATAAATTATCTGAACAATTATTATAAATTGTTTGTGGTAAAAGAGCCGAATGTACACAAACCAGACGTAAACGATTAATTAACGAAATTTTAGATAAAAATATTCAAACCGCAATTCGTAATATTCCACCGAGCGAGGAATTTTTATTCGAAAAAACAAAACTGTTTACTCTTGTCCAATCCCTTGGGGGACCTCACTTTTGGTTATCCACGTCACGAACTCAAAAAATAAAAGAATATCAAAAACCTAAGGATTCGACGCCGTCTACTTCGGGATACAAATCTAATACACAAAACAATAAATTCAACTCTCGGAATACCCACAACAAACACGTGAAACAGACACACAAAGGTAAAGCTGAGACTCACAAACAAACCAAAATTTATTCATTTCGAAACAAAGACGGGAAAAGTGACTACCCGACACTTTTCAGGGGAGATTGTTTAATTATGTACAAAAATCGGTGGCATGCATTAGGTGCAAACGATTACATAATGACCGCGATAACAGGGTTTCGTGTACCTTTCTACAAAAAACCTCCTCTGTTAATGCCGACAAAAACTATTACGACACAATATACAACCGAGCCGTCCACAGTGATGTGTCAAATAATCAAAGACCTTTTGATTATTTGACACATCACTGTGGACGATCGTTTTGTAACATGTGCCCAAGAAAACATTCAGTTTTATTTCCAAACATTTTCTAAGGAAGATAAGCGACAGAACTATGTGCCCAATTTCCGACTTAAGAAAGTTAAACAAATTTGTAAAACCAAGACGGTTTCGGCTGATCTCTCACGCGTCAGTACCAGATTTTCTACAACCAGGAGATTGGATGATAAAAATCGATATTTTTTAAGCGTATTTTCACCTATCCGTAGCCAAATCACACCGTCCGTTCTTGAGGATCAGTTACAAGGAGTTATACGAGACGACCTGCCTCCCATTTGGGCTAGCGTCAGCATTTCACCTTTTTTCTTCTGTAACATGCTGGGTCGCGGAGACCTTGCGTGCGAAGGGTTGTCGAGTGCTAGTCTACCTAGACGACTTCCTTCTGGTCCATCAGGACCAATCCAAGTTATGTATTCAGGCCTCGGAGGCCGTGAATCTCTTGGAGCACTTGGGCTAGCACATAAACTATCAAAAGTCTGCTTTAACGCCGACTTAAGAAATAGAATACCTGGGCATACGATGGAATACAACCACAAATATAATGTCTTTACCAACAAAGAGGAAACAAAGCATAGACAAATCGTTAAGCAAGTGGTTAATGAAAGGTCAAATAAACCTCCGAGAGATGCAGAGATTGTTAGGTCAGCTAAACTTTGCGAACTTCATCATACCACGCGGGAGACTCCATTGTCGGAAAATGCAAATCTTTCTGGAACAACTCAAAAAGACATCACCCCGCCAACACCAATCGATCCCTCAAGTTATTTTTCAAGAGATGATGCGGCGCGGAGGCACAAGTTACACATCGCCTGTGCATAAAAAACCGGCCACCAATTTCCTAATGACGGACGCTTCGGATTGGGGTTGGGGTGCACATCTAGATGGAAAGTTAATGTCGGGCACATGGTCAACTCACCAACGAAGATGGCACTGCAACAAAAAAGAATTATATGCGGTAATAGCAGCAATCAGGAAAAACACAAAGACGTTGAAAAATTGGCACGTAATGATTCAAACAGACAATCGGACCCTAATTGCGTATATTCGAAAAGAAGGAGGAACCAGGTCAGTGGGATTGCTGGCCTTAACCTTCAGACTGTTATCGTTGACGGACAAGTTCAACATAACTCTAACAGCATACTATCTGCCCAGAAGATACATCATAATAGCGGACAGATTGTCACGGGGAAAATAGCTCGCAGAATGGCATCTTCTACCTCAAATAACAGTGGAACTTTTTCACAAGTGGGGAGTACCGGAAATAGATCTATTTGCGACAAAACAAACTGCCTTAGTAAAAAACTACGTGTCGCTAGACTGCAGAGATCGATCAGCAAACTATACAGATGCCTTCAGCAGACCATGGAACTATCGGCTGGCCTGGGTGGGTGTCGCATCTAAACAAAGCAAGGGAAACTTACCTAATAGTAGCTCCAGAATGGCCCTGGACTTTCTGGCTTCAAGATCTGAAATCCAAAGCATTGGATCACCCACACAAACTTCAGAACCTATCAAAGAACATGATAGACATCACAACATTACAAGCTCCCTCACAGTCTCAAATATTGACCCTGAAAGTCTGGAAATTTGGGGGTGAGGTGCCCAAATAAAAGAATGGTCTACAACAAGAAAAGAAAAGGAATTATTAAAATGAAGCTGGCGACACTTGACATTTTTGACATGTTTACCTGCACTGAGAAGATGATTAAAATGGTGCTCGGGGGGCCTAATAAATCTTAAATGTCCTCGACCAGTTGATATCGCCAAATTCTTAATGTTTCTCTTTTTTAAAGAAAGTTTATAATACAGCACTATACTTGTACATAAATCAGCAGAACCAACTTACTGCGGGCCTCGTGTAGAACAATAAACATTTTCACATTTTATAATAAAACAAACTCTTAAAGCTATAGGCAGCGTCAAACCAAAGACAGTGAAACCCTCGTTGACATGGGACCCTAAGAAGGTGCTGGAATGGTTGTCGGCACACCCGGTTAAAGACACATTATTTGTTATAGCCCGCAGAACAGCCACAATCTTACTGCTAGCTTCAGGACGTCGGATCTACGATCTAATCCTGCTCAGAATATCCGATGATAGTTTTTTGGACAATGGAGAAAATATCTATTTTATACCAGCTTTTGGATCCAAAACTGATACCCACGTTTATCGACAATCCGCGTAGAAACTGTCTTTACACGACGATAAGAACATTTGTCCGGTTAGACTAGTTAGACTCCTTATACAAAAAACTAAATTAAGGAGGCCCGAAAACAATAATTTAACCAATCTATTTATCACTGCTTCTAATAAGATTAAGGCCGCATCAAGCTCTGCGATCGGGAACTGGGTACGCACTAAGGGCAATGGAATTGAAGCGTCCCCGGAAAGCTACAGATCAGCAGTTGCTTATTTAGGGTGGCTAGATAATCAACCAATAGATGATATTCTATTACAAGGCAATTGGAAATCACCTAACATTTTTTCAACCATTACTGTCGCAAAATAGAAGTCTATAAAGATGATCGTAATATATTTTTCAAAACATTTACACCAGCCTGAATGTTTAACTCTTAAAGTGTTGGCAAAATTAATGATGATATCGTACTAGCAATTAATATTATCTCAAGTAATCTTTATGTAAAGAAAAACTAATTTAAACTCTAATGAACTGTATTAAATATGAACTCCATTTACTTTGTAATCAAAATCTTAAGTTATTATTATGTGGTTTGTACATAAATAAAATAAATAAATAATTATAATGTATACACAATTAATATAAAATTCAAGTTACAACTCATTTTTAATGACCATGCAATTTATCATCATAGCGTTGTGTTTTATGTGTATGCACATACATATACGTATTTCACCAACAGATAAAAAACACGTCTTCATAAGCAATGCTGTATGTTTTCAAGAGGCACATCAATATAACGGTTTTACATAACTATAAAACCGATATTATGTGCCGGGAGGGAAAACATACAACATTGCAGGAAGTTATTCATGGTGAAGACTAAGAGCTCCGCGAGTGACATCGGCTGCCTCGTCCTAGCTAGCGAATGGGGCTACAACATTGATGGGGGTTTCCGGCCAAATTTACAATCTACTATTGACGACAAAGACCGCGCATTTCTAGCTAAGTATAAATGCATCTTCATAAGCAATGCTTATGTTTTGTTCCTACATTGGGTCGACGCCCATGTTAATATAAAATAATTAAGTAATAAATTATGTAAAATTAAAATTAATTGTAGAAATAATATGGATGTAATATCTAGGGTAAATAAATAAATAAATGTATGTTTTCCCTCCCGGCACATAATATCGGTTTTATTGTTATGTAAAACCGTTATATTAATAAAAACATAGCCTTTGTTACTTTGGACAAAAAACTAAGCTATATTACATTGTACTGCTGTTTGTGTTTTTTAAAATCGGTTGTTTCATGATTGAATAAAATTAAACACAGAATTATACAAAATATAGGTTCTTTGTAGTTCCCCGCAATATAGCTATAGATATTAATGTGTTTTATTTTTTTAATTTTTACTATTTAAATTTTTATTTTTATTTAAATAATAAAAAAAATACCGGACTAGTTTGTAACATACAAAGTATCTTTCTTTAAAAGGCAACAAATGACATTCAAATACAATATCAATATACTCATTTTATCTGCGAGTAAAAAGGAAAAAAGGTTAAATTAAAAAGACTACTTCTTAAGACTTCTCGACTCAACCCAATCAAGATTATTTCCCAATTTAAAGGCGTTAAAATAGCCTGATAAGATTAGGACTTAATTACAGTATTCATTGTGATTTAAGAACATTTCTTTGAAAATCCTCTTTATTTTATTGCACAAAGTCATTGAAGATATTACCGTGTTTAACTAAGATTTAGAAAAAATACCAGGTGTTAAAGCATGAATTTGTCTTTAGTCGAAATATGGACTATGGATTTATTGTTAAGTAGAATAAAGAAGTCTGTAATGTGTGTGCAGTGCTAAATACTGTACGGGAATAGACATACGTGGCTTGTATACGTACATTTAAAACGATTTAAGGTGTCCACATGACAACAAGCAGCTATACTATCTATACTCGTAAGTATCTGCAACAAACAAATGTGTTACAGATGCGGCACCTACCTTTAATGGATAGATGAGGGAACACAAACAATAAAAGACATTTCCTTATTCTATCCATCCTGTCAAATCCTCTATCAATTCCTTATTAGAAAAAGTTGGGAAAGGGAAAAAGACTAGAATTAGGTCTCCAACACACAACTTATTGCAGGAAGCTCAGAATACTTCTACTTTACGCCTTTCTGCCGTGAGGTATTTCACCGGTCAAGCTGACCCATTCGTGCAACAGATGTTGTTATATAATCATTTTCCTCAAATATCGAAAAACATACAATACTTTGGCAAAATAGTCAAGTTTTATAATTTTCTCGATTTAATTTGCCTTTGCTGCAAAATGTTAACAAAATACATGTTAACATTGTTTTATTAAATTTCATTTACATAAACAATTTTACAGAAACATAGTACTCTTTTTAGGCACTTAATTGTTAGGTAACGTTAGGGCTCACGTTTCAATGGCCTGTGGAATTTGTCGTCGTACTTTACTAGCGTATTTATTACTTCAGTTGAATAGAGAAATTATAATGTTAGTTATATTCACAAAATTATTAACACTGCTAACATTTACACTAAATGCCACAAGTGTTTACACGTTTTTTTTAAGTTTAATGTTTTGTCTAACAAGTTTTATGTAAAAAACATAGTAAATGATTTTCTGAGTTTGTATCATCAAAAAATTTAGAGCAAGTAACTAATTTTTACATTTGTCGACGTAATAATATAAAATTTATTATAGTTAACAATCTATATTGAACAAAAATTATTTTTTTATAAGTATATATGAAAAAAATTACACCTGTTATTTTATTTATCGTTTACGACGAATCGGTTGGTAAGCTTGCCATTCACGCCGCAAGTCGTGGGTTCGATTCCTACCCAGGACAAACAATTGTTTCTATGAACCTATCTGTTTATCTTGAATCTGGATGTAAAGACCACCGGAGAACGCGCAGCAGCGTCCTTTTCTTAGTACGGTGGAACATACTGCGATCGCCAACCCGCCAGCCAAGCGTGGCGATTATGGCACATATCCGCCAATTATGCGATCAAGGGGAGGCCTATCTCTAGCAGTGGACGATCATAGGCTGAGATGATGATGATGATTTAAAATATCATATACCAAGTCGAGGTCCCATAAATTACGGTAGTAGTTTGAGGTTAATAACTTTTCGATGGGCAATCTAATAGAAGTATATACTCGAATGTCCATTACTTATACACAATGTATTTAAAACGAATTCAGTAATTTTTCCTCCTATGTTTTGCTCCACCATTAAATTCTTAAATAATAAACGTGTTTCTATAAAGTTATTTGTATTATTATAAACTAGTAAATTAATAAAATAAATGAATTAGCTCGTTTTAAAAATTATGTGAAAAGAAGACAAAGTGTTGTTTTCAGTTTTTTTGGATCAAAATACGAGCTTTTCACAAGCCACAAAGCCGCTTGCTCTATTTATATTAGTGCCCCTATTTATTCGCTTTTTGTTCGCATTTCTGTTTACTTTTTACCCATTATTTTATATTTTATAAAAATATTATGAAATCCTATTGAATTCCCATTGTATTTACTAGACTGCAAAATTGCAAAGATATTCTTATGTTTAGTCATATATGCACGCTTAGGATTTGAGATTTCTTAATTTTCTCTTTAATTTTTTTATATAGCAAAGAGGTGAACAGAACATTCACCTGATGGTTGTTGGTTACATTGCACGTTACAAGATGATGTTGAAACTGGATTACGGTAATAATTGAAGTAATTTAGCATCTCTATCTTCTTTCATAGAAGAACCATTTACGAACATGATACTTCATTTTGAAAATTTTAATTCTCAAAAAAGTTACATTTTTAGAGCTCCATACTAAAATATTTTTAAATACGCATACGAATCTACTAGAAAACAATAAATAAAAAAAAAATTCGAAACTGCTAGCACTTAGTTTTAAACTATTTTAAATGTCCATACATTGCACTGAATATAATAAAAATAGGTTTTGGGAATAGAAATCAACTCTGATCAATGTTTTATTAGTTTTTCGATCAGTTGGTACGGACTGGCTTTCTGATTAATTTAGAGACTGGTGCGAACACAAGAGTTATAAGTTCGGCGCACATAAGATTTCTAATTCCACTAATGCATCGGAACTTTCAGCTATTCCAGTTCGTCAGTATGGATGGCTTACGTATATAAGTTATGCTTACGTTTTATGAATAAATAGGCAAGAAATACTAAAAAAGGTGTGTAAAAAAGGTGAGGGTAAATTGATGCTGGTAAAATGGAACATTCTACAGTAATATGATGCGGGGTCGACTTAATGCCTATAGGTATTAAGTCAGCCTTTTGTAATTGTGTGCAATAAAGTTTTAAATAAATAAATAAATATGAAATCACACTGAGGTAATAGTGACTTCATTCTATAATCATATCTGCAAGCAGGAGTAAATACGAGTATATTTGACGCGTAATATAATATTATCTAACTCAGCGTAAATGCAGCTAAAGTTTTGGTATTAATCTCTATGTCACAAAAAAAACAATTTCAGAATTGCGTAGAGATCGATATTGATGGATTTTTTTATTATGAATCCAAAATAGTGATAGGTAGTATAGGTACATGTTAGTTCTTATGAGGCCTGAAATGTAAAAAGAAGAAGGCATTCACTATACACAAGATATGACAAGCGTGGAAACCAAACGCTTGTGATTTTTTAAAAGAATCATACGAATTTCCACTACTGGAAATTGAAAGGACGGTCGGGAGTGATAGTATTTTACAAAAATGATTGCTAGATACCGTACAGGGATAATGTGTCGTCACACTACCCTTTTAATATCATAATACAATAAACTAGATCAATAACAATAACAGATAGAAACTGTTATAATGAGGTGATGAGGTGACGATGCACATGTCGGATCGACCGTTACAGCTAAGGCGTCAATGGGCTAATAACAGTTATCAACTAAACGGCATTACTCCAGATTACATCAGACGATTTGCATTTTATTATGATGATCCTCACGCTTTAACGGTCCTCGACAGGCTTATTTTGAATTCCAGGCTTACGATGCTGATGAAAATATTTATTTTACGTTTTGTTCTATTAACATACGACTTTTTTAAATGTACATAATATGTATTTTAATACTGCTAGTTAACTTCGACGGCTTCATCAAAATCGTTTCATCGATCGAAGGTCAAGATGAAAAAAGTTGTGCATTCAGAATAAGAAATTACAATATATGTGATCAATATACTTTTTTTACACATAATAGTTTATAATCGTTTACATACTTATGAATTAACACAATATTTAAAAGCTACATTATAGACCACCCCGACTCCATGTGTGTACCCAACATGACCGAACAAATTAGGAATATGCAATCTAATATCGTCGTCGTTTTTAAACGATAACAACGAAAAAAAGGTTGTAATTATATAAGTATTATTTTTCAAAGTTCGAACAGGAAATGGGTTTTGAGACCACGTTAAATGTCTCGCGTTTATATCAATTTCGGCTAAAAGAAAAGGTGTATCAAGAATGGATGATTTTGTGTACTCATAACAAGTCTTGCCGCTTACGTCGCATATCTAAGGAATTGACCTTGAAAGGAAGCCCAAAGAATAGCATAGCATTTTAAGAAATTTTATTCGCATAGCCCTTCAGCATAGATTCAAGTAACTGACCTCTGAATAAGAGTTTCATTGCAATTCCGGAATGTGGAAATATCCCGTATTAACAACTTTTTTGTTTGCATCTACGTTCAAAAGCGTATTTTTTGCTGTTTTAGTATAAGTCCATCTCCTCGCTAGTTAAATAACACGGTAAGTAGCAAACGGAGATGTGAATTGTGAAATCTTTAGGCCGTGTAGGTGAAATAGTGATCCAAACATTTTCAATAACTTTGAACTAAGTTGTCGCGCCCTTGTAAGACTAACTTGGTTAGAAAATAAGGATAATTTGTTGGAACGTTTAACTGGAGCTTAACAGAAATACCTCAACTTACCTTACTGAAAGAATGGTTGCCTTTATCTGGTAAAATACACAGGATAGAGATGACAGAATCCCTACTTTTAAGCCTTTTCCTATCCTAGCGAATTTTATGTCGACGAAAGTGTCGTTTTAGCTGATTTAAGTTAATTTTATCAAAAAATACAATATAGTTTAATTCTCCTGCCCATTATCCCACCTTTAAATGAAGAAAAAATAGAAAAATAAAACGTAGTTTATGTATAAATTTAGTTTCATCCCATTATTTTCTCTTCGTGGAAAATTTTAATAATATTGGAATCCTTGTCATCTTAGTCTTCCGCTATCTAAGCTGTTAATTAACACCGGATTAATAAACTTTGTGCAAGCTTGAATCTTAATTATCTTTGAGATTTCAAGTTTATTTTATAGTAAAGTTATATTTTACTGTTATTGTACCTTTGGAGGGGATAAATGTAATGGTTTAAATAGAGGTACGTTTTTGTGACTGGCTTGCCACTGTTTGCCTTGAAGTGGCATCTACAGTCAAAAAAAGAATAGTTTTGATTTTAAGTACAATACGACTTAGGGTGATTAAAAAAGGGACGTACTACTTTCTTTAAAACTGACAACAAAATTTATAGTTTTTGTCCATAACTTTAGACAACAAGTTTAAGTATTTATAAAATGAAAATTTAATGATATTTGGTACTAATTAAAACATGAACGGAACGAACATTCACAAAAATTACAGGAATATTTTCAGTCAAATACAGCTTATATTGTAACACTTATGAGGCTCGATGGCGTAATTTCGAATTAAAACGGAATTTATTTGCATTATGTTAAAATAAGCTTTGAACGAAAACGGATTAACAAATTTTATATCAGTTAATAATTAGTCGATTCAAATATATTTTAAATTAGTGTTTAAACTAAAAGCGAAATGCGTTCGATTAGACCAGTGTTCCTAAAACTTTTTTGATGACTTTTTTGATGATGACCGCCCACTTCTGGAACAATTGAATACCCAACGCACCCAAAAAAATTCCCCTTTATACTTGGCGGATGGTAAAAAAAAATCAATGTCACCATTTTTTGTGCCACCACAATGAGAAACTGAAATATAAAGGGAAAATATATTTAAACATTGTTTTATATTTATCGATTACGTTATAATTTCCACTGTCCGATTTTTATTTAGCGCCCCCTGCCCTCAATATTACTTGAAGTATCTATAGATCCCTCAGATAACCTCAGCTAGGCTATGTGGCGGTACCGACCACTTTGAGATAGTTTCTCAAAAGGTAGGGTAACACGACGATGGCTTGTTTTTTTTTATATACAAGAAGGTGGTAAACGAGCAAGCGGTTACCTTAGTGACCGCTACTCATAAACATCTGCAACAAGCATTTGCGAGTTGCAGATACGTTGCCTACCTTTAATAGACAGAGAAGGGGATGGACAGAAAAATGAACATTACCTTCTCCAATCTATCCTCTTCCCCGTCAAATCCTCCTTCCCTTCCCATCCTTTCCTTATTAGAAAAGGGTAGGAAAGGTAAGAGGACTAAAATTAGGCCTCCGACACCTCACTCCTCAGACGAAACGCAGAAAGCTTCTACTTCACGCCTGTCTTCTATCAGGTCGTGGTATTTCACCGGTCGAGCGGGCCATTCGTGCAACAGATGTTATTGTTGCGGACTCTACCACTGTAACGTGTAACTGCTTGTGTTTTATATGTTTTGTGTTCGAATATCAACTGTCTTGTAATTAAATTTTTTTCCTTGAATTACTTAAAAAAAGTATGCCAATGCATTTGAAATATGATTTAAATTAAGCACAGATAGTGATTAAAATGTGTATACAATTTTCAATATTTAAATGTCATATTTTTCCTTAATATCTTTCGTGTGTTGAACGCAGTCTTGAATATATTAAATAAATAATAGATTCATTAAAAGTTTTGTTTACATCTATCAGAGATGATACATACTAGAAATAATAATTAACCTAAATAAAAACTTGTTTTATTATTAAAATATCTTTTTATCTTCCAAAGTGCCTTAATTAAACTTTATTTTCAATGCATTAGTGGAATTAGTAATCTCTGCAATAACTAATGTATGAGAAGTTTCTTTGGCACACGAGCATTAATCAATTTGCGAGGCTAGTAGTTATTTACTGAAATGATTTAGGTTGGTGCAGTACGTATTAAATGCTAATTTCCGACATTGGTTTTTAATATTAAGTTAAAAAAGCCTAGGATATTACTTTAGACTCTTGTTTTTAATATTGCTGCTATTATGGCGTCCTAATCTATCCATTCCATTATCTATACTAATGTATAAGTAAATAAAAAGTATGTTGCAAATGTGAGTGGGGCAGATTTGCTAGAGGACGGCCTGGGAAAATGTATATCAAAATCAATGACATTCTAAAGAAAGATGTTATAAGGAGTATCCAAAGCCGACAAGCATGTATTCGTATATATATGGATGTTGAAGAAGCGAGAAAGGTGTGCCAGGATCGCACCAAGTGAATTACCATGCTTTTTTTTAATTTTTTTATGTCTGTCTGTACGTCAAGATTTAATTTTAGAACGGCTTGACTGATCATAATGAAAATTTGTATATAGCAAGAACTATGCAAAAAAAAGGCTATAATAATTTCTGTATGTCTGTTTGCAGTATGTCCCGATATAACAAGGTCGGGTTGACCGATCTTAAGGAAAACTAAAACATACAGCAAGAACACGTTATTGCACATATGATGGCCATATAAAATGTATGTCTGTCCGTATCCTGTATGTTTCGTTTTAAATTAAGAACAGCTTGACCGTTCTCTATAAATTTGGTATCTAGTAAGAACATGTGATTGTGCAAGTTGTCTATACTAATATATAAGCATGAAGAGTCCGTTTGTAATTTCAATTTTTTGTGATAAATATTCATTTTACGCCTCTCTATCTATTCCACCATTTTAATCGACTCCAAAACAACAAGGAGGTCCTCAATTTGGTTGTATATTTTTTATACCTTTGTTACCGCAGAATTTCATTATTATTGGACCGATAAAAAATGTGAATGTGTTGAAAAGGAAACATTCGCAAATGGGTCCCATTTAATTTTAAATGTCATTGGACGTTGGATTCCGAAGATATACCAAAAATTGATTTATTGGTAGACTTAAAACAAACCCTGTTTGGATTTAATGAACTTGTAATAAGAAATTGCGTGGCTATGAATGACTTATAAATAAAACTATGTGATATACATATACATGTATTTTGTATTTATGGTTTGATCTCCCACAGTATATACTGCCGATCTGGTTAGTCTTGGGAAATGAACCGATATTTACGATGATTCATACGCTTAGCACTGGTTGTCTGCCGATATAACCGCTAAAATTTTCAGCAGAATTAATTAATTATTACACTATAAGTAATTGTGTGTATTACATATATGAAAATACAAAATCAAGAATTTTAATATAATTTTATTGACTTAGTACATAATCAATTTTAAGTTGCTGCAATTTAAAGTACAAACACTTCGAATTTATTTAGTATTTCTGCGTTTTTACTTTATTATTTAAAATACTTTTTTGCGACTGTTTTCAGAGTAATAAACTTGATTGATGATAACGTTGAGAAAAACAGCATATTCTCGATAGATAATGAAACGAAGGGATAAATTAAGGGGGAAACTTATTCCTGTGTCATATAAATTGATACCTACAATAAAAAAAACTTTTTATGGCGTACTATATATATTTTATTGAATTTTACATATTAATTTCAACATGGATTTCATGAATGGGATTTCATCAATTTCCCTTTTGTTTAAAAAAAGCGCTTATTACTTGGTTACAACATCTGATACTTCTGTCATGTAGGACATATCTACATGTACAATACTGATAGCTAAATATTCACTAGTTTCTTTGCATTATTATCGAAAAAAAAGCAAAAAGAATTTTCAATATACAGATAAAAAATGCGTAAGAAATTAATAACTCTTGTACTTTACTTCAAACTAATTATAGAAATAATTTATTTAATGATTATATAAGATTTAGACTAAGTAGTCTTATTGTCAAGAGTTATCTTGTATTTTGTAATCTTATCATATTTACATAAATACAAAAAATACACTTGATCTAAACACAGCTAACACACGATTCCTAAAAACTCGCTAAAATTAAAAGGCAAATGGAAGCATCCACTGTTTGAAAAAGGGGTGGCCGTTGGTATTAAAAAGTTTTAGGCTAGCGACCTCACACATGATGTGGCTTGTGTAGGACTACTTGAATATAGACCTACGATCTGGTCGAGATTGTGGGAGTTCGCATAATTAGGGCGGGAAGCAAAATTGATTCGTCTGTTTTATATTTGCTGAGAGGTACTTAATAAATTTGGTAGGTTGTCCTTGCATTACTATTTTTAAGCTGAAAATATTGATTAAACTCTCATAATCATAATTAGTCGTCACCAAGCTTTTCTTAAGATCGCAATGCATGCAATACTTCGCTTTGTACCACGAAATTGTATCTTGCGCTACATTTTGTAGAACATTCCGTATTCTGTCTGTATATGAACTAGCACAGAAAGCACAGAAATCTTGCACTAATTAAGTTTCAGTCATTTTGGAATAAAGAATTTGTATGCCATGAAGAATAAAATTTAGGTTATAATATTTTTCTTCACTATTCCTATTAAAAGTTTATACAAAATTTAAGTGTTTTTAAAGGAAGTTACTTTAAATTCATTTATAAATAAAAGAAAGAGTACACTTAACACATACAATTTCATTTTCAGATTCTTCTTCGGTACCGAAGGGGATCGGTGGATTAATTTCAATAAAATGTTATGGTGTATGTCTTCCAGGCCTTTTTTAATCTGTAGAATATTAGTGGTAATTTGAAAAAAAAAACAAAAATCAAATCCATACAATGATAAAACGCATAATGTTTGAATCGGTAGTGTCAAACATAACAATTATTAAAAGCAAATGTCTTTTCAGTCTTGACGTGCCTAGACGAATGGCAGATTTCGTTTTTTTTTTATTTTAAATTATGGGTGATGTATTTCCCTTTCATAATTTCAATAGCAAAACATTTAAATAATTTGCTGCCATCAGTTTTACCATTCTTCTATGACATTGATCTCTTAGAACCATTTTACTGTCTTCCTATTTTTACAATTAAAAAAGTTGTTATGGTTAAGGCGTTATTTGACATGATAATTGCAGCCTAGTAGAAATCACAGTTGTAATTTCCAATAAGCCTTATGATTTACTTTCGAGTCTAGTCATGTCTAGTCATATGTAAGTTTATTGTTTTATATTTGAAAGGTTTAAAGACAATTAAAAAACCTATTCTGTTCAATTATAATGATATAATTGAACCTATTCTTTTTTAATGATGATGACATCAACATCATTGTATCAATGTAATGCTAGATATAGTCCTTTCCCAATGTCTTCTGAAAAGAAAACTTCCTTACGTCTTTCTGCTTCAAAATCGCTATATGTTTTTTTTTCTTCTATCAAATGAATATAGCAAACGAACCTATATAGCATTGAGTTAATCTTGGGGCTTATAGTTTGTTATCATGTTGTCGGTCGATATCCACCGACTATGCGTTAGTTATTTGCACGCATGTAGCGCTAACCAGCCGCGCATTACGAAACGTGTAAGTCCACTATAAACCGTCTATACATGATCCGATCCCTGTTAATACAAATGTTTGATTAGTGAACATGTCCCAGCATAATGATAATGGTATTGATTCAATGTATTAGCTACTACAGCAGTGGTGATTATCATTTTTAATAATGGCCGATTATATTCAGTAAGAATAAAGTAACATCATCATCTCTCTGCCCTTTTCCCACTTGCGTACGGTCGACACAGTATGTACTACTCTTCCATTTATCCTGGACTCTTCTGTAGTCCATACTGCATCTGGTTTTGGCTATAGTTTTACGGCCGGCCGCCTGCCTGACTCTAACCCTCCTTGGGAATAAAATAACATACCAACACAAAATACAGTAACCCTTCAATATAAACAGGTAAATCTTTTATAATAGAAACTAACTATATAATAACGGTTTATGGAAGCAAAGCGCGAGAGGAGGAAAATAGGAGATAAACAGAGAAAAAGAATCGAGAAAAGGAAGTAAAGTGGTTTGATTTCCCGGAGATCACATACTTATTAAGACCACAGCTTTATATACTTCGACCGTTACTTTACTTCTCGTTAGAGATGGGATATACTAGGTAAATTGCGTACTTAGTATTGCGAGTACGAGTATTTGCAAATACTTGTTCCAAATACTAATTTCTAAAAGTATACTTCTAGTATCAACTTTCTGTAAAAATTCCAATTTCCAGCCTAAAATCTGTACAAGTATTACCTGACAACGAAAAAAATAAAATAAAAAACAACGCTGACTTCTCCCGCAACTTTCATATTAGTGCGACGTTTTTTTTTTCGTCGTCAGGTAAAAACCACATTGAATCTCCTACTCTACACCATACTGTCAGTTTCACTTCTACAGTACGTATTCAAGTACCTTACTTCTACCATATAAAATACTTATAACACACAAAATACTTCTAACAAACAAAATACTTCTAATAAACAAAATAATTCTGATATTAAATGTACTTCAAGAAAGTCAAATAAATATACAATAGTTATGCTACATTACGTACTTCATATTGGGGTAAAAATGTAATATGAAAACCTGTTGCAGTATATACGTCCCACCTCTACTTCTCGTGTCGGTGAAGTCCAGAAGAAAGTACCTATTACTATTGTATTCCTAGTTTCTTGCTTCTGTAAATAACAATATAATATTTAACTAGTTTGAGTGTCGTTTAAAGCACACATTATGCTCCTAGTGTTTAAACTTACTTTAATAACTTATTATGGGATTATGGCACATTTCCCCCAATGATGCATCAATGGGGAAGGCCTATGTCCAGCAGTGGACGATCGTAGGCTAAGGTGGTGGTGGTGGTAGTAGTATATAATTATTACATTTAATTCATCACAGATTACAGTAAACTGTTAGCTAAGATTTCCGCCCTAAATTTAAAAATGGGAGAACTTGTACTGAGACTAAAATAGTATCAAGTGTTACTTTAATGTTATTGAATGGATAAAGTTTTGTTTATGAGGTACGCTTTCAGTCAGTGTGCTATGTTGACCAAAATAAAGCCTTATTATTTTGTATAGCACCTACAAACCCATGTACCCTGTAAGCAATAAAACGTAGAAGCTATGTCTAATTGTCTATATTATATTTGTTAAGGTACAAGTAAAAAAGACAAGCAGACTCAATTTTTTGTAATAAAAACATGTACAATATTTAACGTGGGTTTTTTAATTTTTTGTAATGTAACTTCAGAAAACTGCGATTTTTTTTTAAGTAAAAATGGACATGGCAAAGATTACAGTAATACGAGTTCATTTCAATTATGCTTAAAAAAATGAAAACTCATTTGAAGTAGATGACAAGGCAAAATACACTAGCGGGGAAATGTTAAGGGGCGGCTCAGTGACGCGCAGGGGTTGATAATGACCTCAAAATAAAAAAAAATCTGGCCTCGCAAAAATTAGTCCAATTTTTCTGATTGTGTACACCTTTGGAAATTAAATAAATTGCATACATTTTCTATCAGTTCTTGTCTACAACACAATCTGTTAAACATTTTGTTATTAGCGTAATCAGGTGATATAAAATTCTGCTAATAATTTGTAATAGTACTAAAATAAGTTTTTATGGAATCATAGAACCCGGTGCAGTACGAAACGGCTATGTTTGCTGTGTTTATCTAGCCCGTTAGGATTAATAGATCGTAACATAGTGTCTTGTAATGTAAGTGAAATTATAACCGGGATAGATGTAACAACAAAAAACAAATAAAGGAACTTCTAAGCCAGATAGTAGAACTAATTGATCAATCAGTAATCAGCGTCGGTTATCGATTTGTCCCAAATGCAAACAATAGAATAGCGGAATGAAAATTCAGTGAGCTCTGGGGATTTACATTGGATAACGGTGTCCATTGTTTGTGAAAGGATCGGAAATAATGATGATTTTACTACCTGATTTGGTTGCTATGAATACGGTTTTGATTTTGATTTTTTTTTTCTATTCGTGACTCAGATATTTGTAAGTTGTATGCCGTAGAAATATAATACATCAGAAAAATAGATTTCAATAATGATGTGGTAATATAAAAATATACTTACCTATCTTTATTTGTGTGGACGTTTCTAAGCTTACATGAATCATGTCAAAATTAAAAACATGTTGCGAACCAAATGTTGCTTTAAAAAAGTCGAAGTAGCTAGCGTCTCTAAGGCTCATTTTATATTGTCTCACTTATTCAACAACAACAAAAGGAAGTGAACCCATTCTTGTCTAATTTTAAATAACCTAACACTATATTTAGAGCTTTAGAGGTAGATTATCTATCCGCTTTCACACGCCTATTAAGCTGACTGATGACTATTATACTACTATACGCTATGACTATTCGTGGTGACGGGCATGGGCCATGGGCCCATGTAAATTTGAAAACAGTTTCGAAGTGCCTACTAACATTATTTATATTTATTTACTTTTTATTGGTTTAATTATGTAAGTTAGTAGTTTGATCTATGAAGTTAGACCATTGGGAAAACCTATAAAGAAAAACGCCATTGCTTTATGTATTTGAATATCATTTATGATAATTAAATTCATCTGATCCGACTGATCATTAGCAATAGTAATATGTGATCATACATTATAGTCCTTTAAACATTTGACATATTACATGCAGGTTTACATTACATTAAGTTGTTTATAAATATACAACCTTAATCACTTCTATACAACCCATCATTTACCCATTGAGTAGTATAATTGTACATATAGTAGATATCAAATGCAATTGAAATATAAATAGAAACAAAAATAAATAAGATCACTTTTCACAATATATATTTCATTATGAAAAGAAACATGAAAAAATTATTATACCACAGAAAAACTGGAAAACTAGAAATAGGAAATTAGGAATAATATATACGAAATTTAAATATTAGTGAAACTGCCCCTTATTGATTATACCACCTATTTTATTTTTGCAAAATCAAAAGTCTTTTATGACACTCGTTGCTCTTGAAAATGAATGAGAGTCAAGATATTAAGTCATCGACTTTAAAATTTCCTTTATTGTTTTTTTTATGCTTTTACTAAATGGAAAATTTTGTAGAAAATGAGGTAATGCTTAAAAGTATTTTGCACTCACCATACGTTGGAACTGAGATACCATATCACATGATTAAACAAATATCTTAATATTTTTTGTAAACTTAGCGCGTCTTGATTATATTTACCGTAGCTTGCACTAATGCTGATATATTTAGTTAGTCTCATGTCCTAGCTAGTTTCTTAAAGATTTTTTTTGTCTCTGGAGTAGAAAATTGTCATTTTTATATTTAAGTTTTTATTTATGACTGTTAAAGGAAGAAAAAATTAAAGTTATCAAAATATAGAATAAAGGTTTTTGCAATATGTAAAAACATATACAAGTAATTTTATAAAAGCATGACTCGAACGATGAGTCATAAAGTCCGTCATCTATCAATCCGTTCCGATTGATTTGCTCTGTATAAAAGTTTTGTCATTTCCGCCAACTTAATTATTAAGAAATGAATCAGCATTAAAACTGTAAAAGTATTTTTAACATTAACAATTTGTGTTTTGTAATAATGCGAAGCACTAGATTGAATTAAATTATTAGGTAAATTTTTCCCTTGCATGTGGACATATTGCAGCATGATGCATGATTCTTTGAAGTCTTTCTTAAACTAATAGTATGAATAGTTTTTATTGTAATGGCTAACTTTTAACTATGGAATTGATTTCAATTCTTTCGCTATTATTAACGTACAAAATCGAAATTCATCGGATGATGCTAAATTTACTCCGGCAAGTTGACACTTGTACATGTATCTGAAACGCCTTCTACATAACTTGTGCGTGGTATTAATTGTTCTTTTCCGTAATCCTAATTGCAAATATCAACGCCCTGAGACCTCTCCACAATCCCGAGACTGCTCGTCCCAAATTAAAGTGTCCCTTAGAAACATACCTCTTTACGCTAATCAGATTAAGAACTTTATCCTCGTCTTGTTGCTATTACATTATCAACTTAATATTTTTTTTCTCCTTTCTGAATTTCTTAAAAAAAATATTCATATAATTTCAAGTCATAAACAGCGTATTTAAAGTTTGAAGTAAAAATTGTCTAGAGATTTTCTAATTGAATCTAATGAGAAAAAGCCGAAGTTTACTCAAATGTAAAAAATTTTGAAAAAAATTATTTAAAATTTTTACTTTTATTATTTAGACAAATTTATTTCAAACCTTAATATATTACCTATGTATCCTTACAGTAAAAGCGGACTTTTTAATATAATCCCCAAATCTCATCACTTTACTTGGCAAAATAAAATAAATATCACCTTTTAAAATCATAAAGTATCACAAAATAATTTAATACTAATTTAATTGTATGTTAAGTTTAAGTTTAGGAAAAAAAATTGTTATTATTACTAACACGTATGGATGTAAAGTCTGAAATAAAGTATTATTGTTATTAATATAATTATTTGATTAACCTAGCTAACATTAGGATTACACTTGTTAGATCTACTTCATATTACTAAGCTCCCACAGTTCCACGGCATCAAGGTTAACCACATTATTAAGTAATAATCTAGCGAAGAGTCGGATTAAGTGAAAAGTACTAGTTAATAGAAATATTAATTTGACAAAAAAGATGAGAGAATATTAAGAAATATTTTGTAAATTAAATTTGAACTAATTGTTTTGAAGAGACTTATAAATACGTCTAAAGATTGGCGATTAAATGCATATTGTACGTATACGTTCGTTAAATGCATATTTTTTATAAGCTGTTAATATGTTTATAGCAACAGAAATTCTAGGAACAAATCTATATATACGTATGCATGTGTATTAAATTTTCGGTTCGTTACCTATTTATGCATGTCTTTAACATGTTTTAAAACGCCTTCATTTTGAAAACATTATACAAGTTTTTAATAGAAGCACATGTTTAAAGAAAGAATAAAAATTAGCTAATAATTTACGCATTTTAAATGATAACTACGCTACAGTTATTAATATTCTTATGGGAACTGTGATATGGTACGTAATTAATATTTATAAATTTCAAACCATTATAGGATCATACAAACAATTAAATCTCGGAGTACTTTCATAAACTATAATTTCAATCAATTATCCAACACCAATTTGAAAATTGAAATCATTGCTTTGCAATGCAAACTGAAGTTGGCTTTTGGACTTTAGCCATCACTCAATAAAGAGAAGATCGGCTGAAAATTTGCAAACAAAACCATACGCTAAAGCAAACGTTGTATTCATGAAGCCCCGATTATTATCGTTAAGCGAAATGATCAATCGTCTAACTTTAGTTATGCACTAAAATTAACCAGTAATAAGTAAAAATATGCTTAAATGTTGTATACAAATTTATCAACGTACAGTGTGAAATGCCAAGGTGCTAATATCGTTACCACAATTGTTATGCCTGCATAATTTATAGATATTTTGTTAATTTTATTAATGAGCTACAGTTATTTATTGTGAATAACCCATGGCAAATATAAATGAAAAGTCATAATTAACGAATATTTGGTAGGCGGCCAAGCGCGAACTGACAGAGTACACGGCACTGAGTAAAAGTATATCCATTAATGAAATTAGCAATTAGTTTCATTAGGGATTACTTACTTTGGTGCAATAACATAAAATCATTGATAAAAGCACAGACAGACAGTCTTACGATCTGTCGGCCGGGGTTCAATTATCAGCTGGCTTATTTTACATTTAATTAGTTTACAATATGATATAGAATGCAAATGTAGTAAAAGCATAGTTTAAGTATTTAGGAATCGATGGCGTCCAAATTTTATTCTGCGTTGTCTACACGTTCGTAGAAGCATAAACATAAATCATTTATTAAAAACCAAAGGCGTATGCAAAAAATCACAAAAAGTAAGGCCAATATCAGATTTTTTTAAATCATAGTATAAAACATCATGAATGATAACAATTTGTGCCAAGAAAGTTTTTAATCTTGCGAAAGACACACATAGTTCGTTTCGCTCATTACATTTTAAATATACACATATAAGTACGTACAGACAAATATACACGTATACAATAAACAAAAACATCATATATGCGTTTACGTGTCATTAACATGCTTGTAAAAAATATTATAAGTGCAATTAATAATTTCACAAGATGAAAACTCATCAACATACATAAGTGCGGCAGTTTGTGAATTGACTGTAGCCGAAATTACTGTTTTGGAAGAAAAAAATACGCAAGTCGTCTCTAATGAGCGAGGGGCCGTGATCTCGACAAACGAGCAATTTTTGTTACAAAACAATCCTCAAGAGTGATCAACTTTAAAACATTTTTGTCCATTCAATTTCGGAAATATGAAATGAGCGAGATTTTGTGCGTGAAGATTAAAAGTAAGAAATAATTTCATTTTTTTTTACTTGTCTAATACGTTCTACACCCAAGTGTAACTCCTAAATGTTTGTAATGCAAACTAAATTAATTAACGTAATTGATATATACATATATGTTAAAACAATTTGTAGTTTGCTGGCAAAATTTCTGATCAATCTTTTATTTGCAGCTTCTAGATAGTCAATAAAAGTAATACATATGCCATATGATTTAAGATTTCTAATTCCACTAATGCAACCTTCCATAACCTAACACTTTGTGCAAACAAACATGGCGGTTATTGTTTTCGTAAACAAAAAATATGATAGAACACTTTCTACAATGTAACTGAACCTTACTAAATTATTCTTATCTTTTTCATTATTTCAGAGTGGTTTCTAATAAATAGTTCATAAACTATGTTCAAACCAACTTTCTTTCTTCTACGCCTATGACAGATGATGCAAGGTAAGTATATGAGCAATAACTTATAAAATTGTCTTTGATAAAACCTGATTTAATTATTAGAACTAAAAGTCGACGGTGGCGGCCTCGGCGGGTTATGTCACAATGACAGCTACATAGATTAAGAGGGGCAACAGACTTATATATATAATATGTAGATAAAATTAAATGTCTCTGGGTTATGTATGGGTCTTGTGCGGCTAGTATAGCAACGGTCCCTCCGATATGAAAACTTTATAGTAGTATGATCACTACTAGGTCTTAAGCTAACATCATGAAAAAATAATTCCGTCTATTCATCAACTTTTTAAAAACCTCTGATATAAGTTCAGGTTACGAAGTACACAACGTCTAAAAGTTATTGTCTACTTTACGGCGGTATTTGGGAAAACATAAGCACTGATCCGAAGCTGTCGTTATTTTTCCAAGGGCTATCTTGATGATCGTTATTGTCAAATATTTTATAGAAAAGATCACTAGACGCCCAGCCAGACCTTCACATTCTGCAGAGTGTGAATATTTCTCCCCTGTTAGCACATGTTATGAAAGAAAGACAAAAATATACAGCATAGCTTTAAGACGCTTCGGGGATTTGCATTAAAAATTATTTGAAGAAATACTGATTATTTTACGATTGCATTTAATACACTATGTGACAAAGTTTAAAAATCACAAAATGAAATTTAGTCATTAGTTAATTTGACAGATCTTAGCTTAATTTTTAATGTTTAAGTTAAAATAAGAATTCGTAAAATATGTTGAAGCCCGAGCCTTATCGCGACGTCAGTTCGTGTTGCGTCGTATCTCGTTTACCTTAGCGAAGAAAAAGTATCGGCCATCATTCTTTATTATAAAACGCCACGAGAATTGTCGCGTGCTAAATGTCCTGCTTAACATTTGAACAAGGATTTATTACAATGCATTTGTTATCGAAAAATATCCTATCTGATAAATATATCGATACCGTATATTGTTATAACTAATATAAAAAAAATACTCTCATTAGCTCAAATTGTTATCATTATAATAACATTTAATGATAAAGATGGAGGATAATGATCTTGTCTCTGGATACTTCACATTAGTAATTAAATAGTAGTCACGTATAAAAACAGCATGATGACAATGATTAAGATGGATTTTCTTAATTTAATTATTTCGTACATTTTAATTTAATTGTTTGTTTTTCGTAAAATCGTTTATTGATGTTTTGATCGATATTAAATATTAAATTCAATTATTCCTTATAAATAAATTTATTTCATTGCCTTGCTGCACTTCCGTTGTTATTTAAAGTACATTATTTTATTTCGCTTTTACATTAGTCAGCTTAGAGCACGGTATAATTATTAGTACTGCTATTTCTTTTCGAATGTTATAATGGCAGCCATTAAAATTTATGTTATCGACAAAATGCATTAGTGGAATTAGCTCATACCCCAAAATCGTGAACTCCTAATGTCCGTCTAACATACGAAAATTAATTAAGCTATATGTTCTGGCAACTCACATTTTCTTAATTAAGTAACTCTTTAATTTTCACTTGATTTTTTGTCCTGAAAAACTTGCTTTTCTTGTTATTAAATTTTTGGTTCAGTACCACAAAAGCTTTTTCTTTTTTAAATTTATTTACTAAGAAATTCTGCATTTTACACAACACTTTACATTTCTCTTTTTTGCCCGACTTACAGAAGGGTAATTTTTTACGGGTACATATGTATGTATAAGTATGTATGTATGTCCATTCCATTGTGGCCCTCTGTAACCTAAAAGTCTGGACCGATTTTGAAGAGTGAGGTGTCTTTCGATTCGTATTCTTGCCCGGAGTATCATAGGGGTCAGTCGGTCAGGTTATTGATTTTTTTAAATTACTCATAATTACTCATAATCTTTGTACTAATATTCTGAATATCGTTAGTGTAATTCTAAGTTGAGAATCTGTGCTGATGTTGATTGGTCACTGCTTTGCCATTACATTTCCCAGTTATCTATGTTCAAACGCTTCTCTCTGTTGTTACCGATACCATCATTGTTTCAGATCGCTCGGCGAGCGAGGACGTTGACTCGCAAAGCAAATCACTACAGAATTCTGCCTGAACCTCATTCCATTTAAGAATTGGTTAACAGAATGAGATTAATATATTTTTTCTTGGAAATATTTTCCCTCGTCTGGTATTCGAATATCTTTTGCAATAAATGATAAAAGGAATCAGTTATGGAGCCATTATTTTATGCTTGAATACAATTATATATATTTTATGTGGAAATATGTAAGATAGGGAACAATGAGTTGGTATACCCAACGTTTGTTATAAAAATAGGACTTTGTACTCTCAAATAACTCACTCCTTTCCACTTCCCACATTTCAATTTAAACTTTTTTTTCAACATTGTCGGCAAACGTATGAATTATTAAATACGGGCAATGAATTTCCGTTAATCTGTACCTGTTTACAGCGGAGAGTGACGGCTATTGTTCGCCGTTCGATTGGAAACAGTGCTTATTTTAGCATCCCAAGCGAGCAGTATTTGCACGTCAGTTAAAATGTAATGCTATTCACAAAGTTACAGTTTGCACTGACTGAATCTAGATTCAGCAAAATTGTTTTAGAAAGAATGAGTAGACAAAATAGACTATCTGCTTCAAAAATAAGATTATTATGAAAGCAAGACTTGGCTTTGGTCTTATCATTGAGTCGCCACATTTTTAAAACAGCTGTAATAAATAGTTAACAAAAGAAAAATAATCTCTTAACTTTTTTAACATAAACAAATCCGAATTCAAATTTATGAAATAACAGTGATATGTCAAAAAAGTCATTTATGGCCTCATTACAAATTAAAAAAAAAACAGGGCTTGTCTCAAATATATCAATATTATAATTTTAGGTTTATCTTGGGAGCTCAAGTTTCAATAACATTTAAAATTAAATGGGATTACCAACACTTAGAAATGTTCCATTTCCAAAAAAAAAGGAATAATACGGTTCATAAATGACGAAGTTCTAAGGTAACAAACATAAAGCTTACAAGCGAATTGAGAACCTCCTCATTTATTGAAGTCGGTTATATATTACACAATAATGAAATAATGTTAATTCATTATACAAGTGTAGTATATTAATTGCTCCATCTATATCTATACATATAACAAAATCGTAACTGATCGGTCTCTGCACATGAAAAATAAATTAGCAAAACTATTACAGGGGGTATTAAGCAATGCTAATGTCTGTTTTTTACATTGTTCGCGCTAATCTCATAAACGGATTAACAGATTTGGATGCGGTTTTCATCAATGTGTAGTAATTAGCTTCAATCGTTAGATTAATATTATATTTTATCTAGATCAATGCATAAATGAAAAAGTTATATCAATTTAAAGTGTTACGTTAAGCATTTCTTCAGAAAAAAAGCTATAAATGACTATTTAATTGATTGGGATGAAACTTTAGTTTACTATATATGATATTCTATAAAATGACGATGGTTCAAAGATAATA